>RJWT010038537.1:0-12849 GCA_004365215.1 Cuniculus paca | reverse complement strand
CCCAGGAATGAGCCGTTCCTTTTCAGGCTCGAAGGGAGCCAGGATGGCTTTGGTGCGCCTGACGGTGAAGACGCAGATGGAGCTGGAAGTTGATCTCAAGTTGTGTCAATGGGGAGATGCCTCCAAGGGGGCCGGGCTTGAGGAAGGCAGCACTGTGCAAGATGGAGCAGAGGGATGAGAAGCCAGTGGTGTAATGGCATAGCTGAGACAGCAACAAGGAGCTGATACAGGCCACTGACAGGAACAGTGAAGACCAGGCCACCAACTGAAGATGATGAAGGGTGGGCTACATCTCCCACCCACTTCTTGACTGGAGGAATCTTTTCAGCAGATTCTATGTTTGCAGCAAATATGCTTTGGCCTTTTCCTTCTACCACACTTTCCTTCTGTAAGTGTGAAAGACACAGGTCATTCTCCAGCTCCAGTTCATTCTCCAGCTCCTTGTGAAAGGAGGCTGCCTGCACAGACAAATGAGGGAAGTCATGGTGCATCTATGTCCTGGTCATCTTTGTCCATCAGTGAGCACTGGATGCCATCATGAAGGTCCACAAGTAGAGCTGTGCAGTGTGCCCTGCACACTACTCACCCAGATACAGCTTGTCTGAGCTGTGAGCACTGGCTCAAGGCCCCAAGACTCCCAGGCCTGGCTAAGGGAGACAGACAGGCCCAGGAGGGAGACTGTGCAAGGCCTGGACGTGGTCAGTCCTTCTGTCCTTGCTCTGAGGCCAATTGACTCTCTTCGTCCATTCCTCTATCCCAAGATACCCTTAGATAGTGGATGGAGGTAACAGAGCTGGAACCACCAATGTGTGTCCAGGTATAGTTTATATGTAAGTTCTTTTGGGACCTCAGTTTTCTGACTCAAAGGCCAAGCATTGTTTTCTTTGGTGACATCTCTTTACTGCCACCAAAATGGTGGTCATCGTAAGACAGAGTGCGTGTGTGAACGCACAGGGTGCAAGAGGTGGTGGGGAGCAGTGCTGTGTTTGTAACACTAACGCCAGCCAGAGGATGCTGTGCAGACTGAATCTATGTGTCTCGGCTTCCAGCTAGATGGGGAGACTGTTACAGAATAGGAGCAGTCTTAACAACAGCTAACTCAGGCACATCAAGCTGAATCGGTGGCTCATGAGGCATTCTTGGGAAATAAGAAATCAGATGTTTGCCATGAATAGCCGTAGAAGCTTTGGCTAGAGGTGAGCTTCAGTCTTCTCTTTAAAGAAGAAATACTAAGAATCATGAGGCAAGATTTTTAAGAAAAAATCATAGTGAAAGAAAAGGGATGAAAATTTAAAAAGCATGTAGTTCTTGCATGCTGTAGGAGTTACAGGCCGCCCTGGTAATAATCTCGATTTCACAGTGATCAGTTGTTTCAGTGTGTGATTATTTCATGACACAACATTTTATGAAACGTTGCAACAGATTCTTCAGAATTATTCCATTGGTACTTCGTGATATTCAATCAATACTGCTGGTTATGGGTAGATTAGGAAGTGGGCGAGGGAACCAGGAAAACACACTGTACTTATATCATTTGATAAAGAAATTGCACTGGGAGAAATTATTTCAGAAGAATTGTGACTGTAAAAGTGTTGTGTGTTGTTGTTATAGAAATAGGAGCAGCAATTCAGTATAATAAAGATGCCTGCTAGCCTAGATAGACGTGAATATTTTCACGTGATACCAAAGGCTCTGCAAATCCTAGGTTCCTTTGAGCTACGTTAGTGTCACAAAACTCCAAATTCAACTCTTCTTTTTCCTTCCTGAAAACTGACGAACGCATGTGTGTAAAGAACTTGAGACTGTTTCTTTCTGCTGTTAGTTCCTCGCGCCTTCACAGCACAACTAAAGAGAGCATCTTACCAAAAAGCAAGGGACAGAAGCAACTCACTGGCGCCCAGCCTGGTTTGCCAAAGCCAAGACTTGTGGCTGACAGGTAATCACTTCGGTGCAGCAGGTATTGGAGGAGACTAACATCCTTTGTGGTATCCCCAAGAAACGCTAGGAATCGGGGAACTCTCTTCTCTAACAAAAAGCAACCAACAAAACTCCCTGCTGTTCACTGCGTATTTTCCCTTCTTTCCAAGTGCTGTAATCAGTCACCACCACCACAGCAACTGTCACAGTAACACTGATGACAGCAAACCCCAGGGCCCTCTCGCACTGAGGTTTTTTTCTCTATTATGAAATTTGATAAACTAATAGTTGAAGTAGTTTAAAAGACTTTTTCTCCCAGTAAAGGCAACATTTGGCCTCATAAGAAAATAATATTGTGCTGCTGGTTCATCTTGCGGGGGCGGGGGGAATGATTTTGAATGAAATATATTATTGTTTTAGGCACCTTCTAAAGTAAAAAATGGACAAAACCCCAAAATGAACATTAAATAAGACCACTCCAGGCCAGACGATTGATGCATAAGTAACAAGCATCTATCCCTTCATTATAGTACGTGTGGTTGACAATCGAATGATATTAGTTCCCAGATTAATTACAAATTTGCATTTTCTTTTACTAACATTAGATGTTTTTCAGCAAAACTTCACATTTCTTCCATTTTTTTCCTTCTGATCTTATCCAAACCCAAAGAAAGGCCAGCTCTCCTATCATATTGCCACACTAGACACAAAAACAGAAAATTGGGAGATGTAATGAACTAAACAAAAGTGTTCTGTGACCCCAAGGAAATGTTTGTTCTTGTATCTTTTTTTTTTTCCATTTAAAACAGGGGAAAAAAAAAAACTTCACAGAGGAGTAAACCTGAGACACTGATTCAAGAGCCAGACAGTTCAATGAACAGGATAATCGGGGTAGTTTTTGACAGGTGCGGCTGCTTGCCTATAGCCGGCATATAATCATTACCATTTTAATAAGGCTCTAATAGGGGGGCCGATCATTCAATGGGGTGTGAGGATCCTAATTCAGCTCCCAATCCCACATGAATGTGCTAGAATTTGCGGGCTTTGTTTTCCTCTTTTGTACCTCTGAATGCCAATAATTACTGGCTATAGATTCAAAAATTCTTAGAACTGGAAGCTAAATTAGCTCTCCTAATACTGCACAAGAATGTCAATACTCATAAAAAAGGAAGCAAGTGGTTTTTTTGTATTCTTTTTTTTTTTTTTTTTACACTTGTAGGCATTGTAAAGACCAGCAGTTGAAGTGGGCTGGCTTACAGCATGAATAATGACATTACTGTCTCTCTCTGTGAAGAGCCCTCCCCCTTTTTAGGAACAAAAAGTTATCCATTGGCCCAGATGAAATGTCTTCTGAAATCATACGCTGCTTTTTAGATTTCTGAATTTCTTGTGGTGAAAGAATCCCTGTCCTCTCTCTGTTCTGCTACACAGGCAAGATTTTCAAATATCTGATAAAATAGTACAAAGTATAAAACACTCCATATCATGATTTATATGGGATATTTCATTTAATCCTCTAACACCTCTGTTACGGTTTGTATATAAAGAGTCTTCCCTAAACATGGCGCATGCCGAATCGGGATGGTTGGAAGGCAATTGGATCATGAGTGCTCTAACTCCACTGATGGATTAATCCATTGATCAATTCCAAACTTGATTGCATTATTGGGAGGTGTTGGAAACTTAGGAATGGGGCCTTGTTGAAGACTGAATCGTGGAGCCATGTCCTGGGGCTGTATCTTGTTCCACCCTGACTCCTTCTCCTTCTGCTTCCCAGTTGCCATGGGGGTGTGCAGCCTCGCCCTCCCCTGTTCTCCCCCCGGATGTTCAGCCTGAACACAGACGCCAGTACAACGCAGCTAACTCTTTCAGTGTTCTGTTGATTTTCTCACAGGAGTGCAAAGCTGACACATATAACCCTTATCAAGTGATCGTGATTCCGTTAGGCTCATTTCCGGAGGATGGCATTCTAAGTGGTTAAATCTTTCACCCAGAGTTATGCATCCGATAAGTACTAGAGCAAGAATCAAAACTTCCTGCATAACACGGTTTCACTTTGTGCCTCTTATAGGCAGCACTTGTCATGTCTGAAGCTCTCCAGGACTTGAGTACTGAATTCTGGGGTGATGGGTTCTCATCTTCAATTTCATTCATTGTCACAAAAACCTCATGGCCATTCACTTGCTCAGTGTCACTAAAAAAGTCCCTCCAGAGAATCAAGGATCTTGGTTGAAAGCAAACTCTGGCTGATTCGACAGACTTTGCAGCAGACTTGAATTCCCTTTCACTCATCAGACCATACTAAGCCAGCTGTGGAAAAGTAAAATCTTAGCAAGAACAAAACAAAACTTTAGTTTTAGAGTTAATGACCAAAGTGTAGATTTCCTGCACTGACAGCATGCTACACTGCTGTTGTCTGGGGTATGTGTCAGGAAATACTTTGCCGCCTTCTAATGAGACCTTGTAGGTAACATTACCCATGTCCTCACCCTAAAACGAAACCTGTGTGTCAAGTAGTGGCATGCTGTGGTTCCATGCACTTGCCTCTAAAGTTCAAGGATACTGACCTCCATTGTCAGATTTTGTTTCATTTTTAATGTACTTCATCCATAAAATTTTTAACTTTATAGATAAACAAACTGAATTTTATAGATAAACAAACTGAACTTCAGAGAAATGACAGATCCCAAAGTTACATGGTAGACCAGATACCTGAATCTAACTTTCATGATGTTCCAGAATTATTTTCATCATGAATCAAGAACACTGGAAATCTTTCCAACACATGCAAACCTACTAAAATCTCCACAAATTTCACTCTTCCCAACGTGAAAAATCATAAACAAAGGTTACTGTTAGACCTAATTCTTCCACAAAAGATTAGAGTCTCATTAACTGCTCTCTAGTGTGCCAATATTAATAGGAAGAGGGTAAGTAACAGAAAGAGGTGCCAGTTAACATCATATATTTGTTTTCTCAATGTTCACATCTGAGTTTGTGTCACTTGATACAACTCTAGATTAATTAGCTATCCCTGCAAAATAAATAGTCTCACATTTTAGCAGATTAAGGCAAACTTAACGATTGTTTTAGCTTGTAGTCTATGTAGGTAAGGATTTCCAGAGCAGCAACAGTGAGTTCTAGTTCATGATCTCTCAGAAACTCATTGTCTAGATGTCAACCAAGGCTGTGGTCATCTGAATGTGTGCCTGAGGCTGGTAGACCTGTTTGGAAAATAGTTCCCTCACAGAGCAGTCCATTTGATTCCTGAGTGTTTTTCCATAGAGTTGCTTGCCTGTCCTCCCAAGCATGATGACTGCTTTCCCTACCAGTGGCTTAAGAGAGAATAAGGTGGAAGGTGGAAGGCCTTTTATAACCTAACCTAAAAAAATTATACTGTAGTTTCTTTGATGCTAATGGTCTCCTAGGTTAACCTTTTGCAGTGTGTCTCAAGCGGAGCAAGAGTCTGAGCAGGAAAAAGCCATGGAACCCTTGGGGAGATGTCACCACAAACCCCATAAAAGAACCCTTTGTTCCCTAATAGTCTGTCATGGGAAAAGAAAAATGGTAATTTCCATGTAGCTGACACAAAAAACAGCAGCTTAGTTTTCCACACTCCAGTTGTTATGGTTTATATCCAGATATCCCCCAAAGCCTGATGTGCTCCTAGGTGGGCCTTTCAGGAGGTGACTGGACCATGGGGGTGTGATGCTCATCAGTGGATTTAGCTAAATGTGATGAGAGGTGAAGTCTGGTTGGTGGAGGTGGCTCACTGGCAGCATGACCTGCAAGGGTCTATCTCCCTCCTCCTCCCTTGATCCCTCTCTTCGTCCTGCCCCCATGGCATGAGCTGTTTCTCTTCTACTATGCTTTTCTGTTGCGCCACCCTTCCATAGAGCCAGCTGACTATAGACTGAAACCTCTAAAAACTGTAAGCCAAAATAAACTTTTCTTCCTTTAAATTGTGGGTGTCAAGTATTGCGTTCCAGTAATGAGAAAGTAACTAAGACACCAGCCGACACACAAGCAGAGGCCTCAGAGACAAAAATCACAACCTGTCCTATGAGTGCTTTCTATTAGTCTCTAACTCAGGGCCATTTAATCATCTACTTATCATTTCAACAAAAATTGATTGAGGACCTGCTACCTGCTGGGCACTATGTTAATTGTTGCATAACAAGAAAAACATCTAGAAAGGAGCCCCTAGATTTTCATTTCCATCTGCACAGACGTCAACACTAAAGTAGTGTTTTCTTACAAAAAAATTCTCCTACCATTCTAGGTTTTTGCCTCCCTATTTTTATATTTAAGGGAAGCCTTGTTTATGAGAGCCATCCCAATTGCTAGGCACCCTGAAGATCACAAATATAACGGCATCAGGAAAACATTAAGCAAATATGTATCTACCTAAATAGTGTGAAGAAAGCTAATGTTGGCAAAGGCCAGAATATACCTAAAAAAGGTGTATTTAATACAGTACTATTTACTCTTTAAAATAAAACAACAATAACAACAACAAAAATACAGTACTGTTTAATACACTAGAAATAGGTTTCCTTGATTTGTGATATTTCATTCACAACACCATCCAGAATGTTTATGTGCAAATTTTGTACTATTCATAAAGTTGAAGATTTTTAGTCTTTATCCCTATTGAATAAAAATGTTACAGTTTTATAAGGATAGACCTGAAAAATAATCTTTCCCTGTAAGTCCTTGGAATGCCTGTGAATCATTGGGAAAAATGATCATAAAAATAATAGTGCCTAGTAATGCTTTCATTCTCTTGTTATGATTGGTTTTATACTATTTTGTTTTGTTTGAATTTATTGTATGTGAGGGTATGAAAAACTATTTCGAAGAAAACAAGAGATACTATCGTAGCCACTGTTGATTTCCTGTTTTCTTGTTTTGCAGTCCTGTATTGTTTGCATTGTTCTGATCTGCTTTGTTCTGTTTTATTTTGTTTTGTTTTATGCTCTTTAAAATAAAAAGAAAAAAATAGCGCCTACTTCATAGGACTACATGGGAAGTGACATAAGTAAATTTTAGATAGCATTTAACACAGTGCCTGGCTCTTAACAGTATACTTTAAACGAATGCACTACTTAATCACAGATGGCTGACTTTGTGGTTTCTTAATTATTTATTCTTAGAGAATTTCAGTGGTATGTCAAGTATTTAAACTCTGAACTTTTAATTTTTCCCCTAAAACATTAGAATTCCCCAGAATTAATGGACTCTCCTGTGATCCAAAATGGTTGTCTCTTTTGCATACTTTTTCACCAGCATTATTTAACTCAGACACTAGTATTTTGAGCAATTTATACTGTCCTTTTTATACAAATAAGAGCAACTTAAGACTTGGGTTGATTTTTCTTTTTTTTTTTTTTTTTTTTTTTTTTTTTTTTTTTTTTTTTTTTTTTTGGTACCAGGGATCAAACTCATGACCTTGCGCTTGCCAGGCAGGCACTTAGGCCACTGAACTAAACCCCCAGCTAGGGTTGATTTTTCTATTTGTAAAATAGAACTGAGGATGCCTCCTAGGGTCATTTAATATCTAGGAAATAGGATCTTAGAGAGTAAAACTGTACATTTTGATGAAATTGCTACATGGAATGGTCATTGAAATCAACCAACGGCGTCTCTTTTTGTAATGTCCTGTGTTTCCACTTGTCTGGTGCTGTCACAGGGGAACAAGACATGGTTTTCCAGCTTCCAAGCATCTGAGTTTGCGTGGCCTTCAGAACCAAATTCAACCTTCCCCTGTTTCCAATTCTGCTGAACATGAGGAAAATGTGATTTTCTGGAACAAAATAAAAGGCTTAGAAGACTGAGAAGTCTTCTTAGATATCAAATGCCTCTTACAAAACACCGTTCGGATGAAGCAGTCAGTTTAAATGAATCAGAAACATATGTATTAAATTTCCTCTTAGCTATTTGGGGTTTCAAAATCAAGGGATTAAGAAGGAGCAGGGACTGCCCTTCAGTTGTACAGGACCCCCCAAAATCCCAAAACACAGTTTGGGGGAGAGATGCAGTCAGCCCTCAGCATTTCAGAATATTGTCCACCTGACAAAGTTGTATCCAGAGCTCTTAAAATGGCCCCTTATTGTGACCTCTCCCGCCCCTTTCTAGCTCAAAGAGGTAGAGGTAAGTACTCAGGTACTGAGAGTTTTATCTACACTGGAACCAAAATCTTTTCCTGAGGGGTGTCATGAATTAGAAACAATTCTTTTTTTCCCATCTAAAATCAAAAGAGAAATACGAAACACATTTTCTTTACTGAGCTCCACTTCTAATAGTTTTACTCTCGGAAAAACTTTGTTAAATTAGAAAGCATGGCTAGCTCATCTTTCACCTCAATTAAACAAAATAAACTGCTCAGTGCCTACCACCCTAGTTCTTGACTGCTGTGCTGTTAAAAGGCGTCAACAGTTGTCTCAAACGAGTGTTGGGGAATGCTTTAAAATGCTCGGATTATACTATGAAACCATATTTGCAAAAACAGATTAATATTATTACTAAAAAGGAGAAGGAGTGAGACGTCCAAAAAAAACCTAAGAACAAAGGTCTGCTCTAAGGTATTGGAGCTCCTTGTGCTGAACAAATTCAGATTAAATTTAAATCCAGCAAGGTTTGGAGACCATTCTTTGGAGCTTGGTGAAATTGGCAAGTCGGCTATTAAAAAAAATAGGACTGAAGTGTTTTATCTGTGTTGTCCTTTGTAATTAGGCTGCTGAATAACAGAAGTATTATCACACCAGGGTTAGTGCCAGAGGATTACCCAAAGTTTTACAAATAGGATGCTAAAGTGGCCCGAACAGGTGCATACACAAAGACTAAGGAGGGGGAAAAGTAAGAGAATGAAAGCTGAGGCCTACTACTTTCAGCCACATAGTAAAATTAATGGTCTCTGTAAATGAATGGCATGGTTCGATTACCATTGAACTTGTAAAATTAGAGGAAGGAGTCAGATTCTTCATTACACTCCTTTTTCTCTTTTTTAATTTGAGCGAAGGAGGTCGACCTTAATTGTCATTTTACCTCAAAAAGAAAAAAAATCTTTTCATTCGAATAATTTCGCAGCAGGCACAGTGACTCCTCAAAAGAACTGTGCTTTCTGAAATCTCTTTTTTTCCTCCTTCCTGGCCTACTCATGTGACCTGCGTGCTAGGAGAAAAGTGAGTTCGATTTGAATGAGCTCATATTTGAGAAATTAGTGAATTTAAAAAGAAGAGGAGGAAAGAATGGGTACTACCCTTAAAAGCAACCATGGAAATGGACAAATAGGCTTCATGTAGGCAAACTAAAGGTTAATACTTAAAAAAAACTCAAAGTCTCGCTTAGAATTAGAAACAAGAATACGGGAACTCATGGATCCGAAACAACCTTCGATGAGCTCTGATAATTTACGAAAAGTATATTGGTTTCCAATGCAATGGTAGTTCAATTCATCACACACTTTAAAAAAAATTCTTACTGTAATTTATTTGTTGAAAAAGAAAAAGCACTACGTTATTGAGCTTTGGAATGTTAAGTGTTTTAAAACCTATGTATGATGATGGATCGTTTCCATGCCTACCAACTCTTCAACTTTCTCTTACTTCGTCCTCATAGACATGAGCAGCATCTGTTTATTATTTGGCTGTCTGGGTAAACCAACAACCTTAATTTTGTTTGAATAGCTTCTGATTCCAAAAACCTATGACTACTAGTTAAGTCTTCAGATTTCCTAAGTCGCCACAGCTGTCTTTATTTTAGCTAACTTAATATATATAAATTATGAAATTTATCTCATGAGAAATGACAACGTTTTAATGCATGTTTAGCTATTGTTGTTATGACTGATGTTATTGCCATTTTATACCAATGCATCTCAGCTGAGCCAGTAGAAATAGGCTAGGCTTTTACACACACCGGCACAGGACAATGTTTGGCTACAACTTGCGACCAGGAAACCCTGTCACCAACACCTCTTCTGAGAACTAGATATACATTCTGAATTTCAGTATACACGTACCACGTAATCTTACCAACCATGAGGAGAATAATATTTATATAGCTATTTGAGAAAAATGTCAAAACATTTACAAACATGGGTAAACCCAATCTTAAAATAGAGTTTATTGGTACAGGCATTTGAGAATTAGAAATTGCAACTATCGTTTATTAAGTATGTATGACATCAAGCAGTCTGCTAAGCATGTGATGCACATTGCGTTGAATTTTCAAACGAGTCTTCAACATAGGTACATATCTTTTTCCTTTTCTATATTTGAGGAGCCCAGAAGTCAGAGAGGTTAACAATTTTGCCAAAAGACCCACCAAATGGCACAGTCCAAAGACTCACCCAGGATTGTTTAGTGATTAAATATTAGTGCACTTCATTGTTTTGTATTTTATCTCAGTATGACATACAGTCATGTCTCAGAATCCATGAGAGATTGGTTTCAAGAGTCCATAGATACCAGAATATGTGGATGTCCAGGCCTCTTGCATAAAATGGTGTAATATTTGCATGTAATCTGTGTGCATCTTCCTGTATACTTTAAATCATCTCTAGAAGACTTTAAATAGCTAATAAAAGGTACATGCTATGCATATAGCTATTATACTATCCTGTTTAAAAAAAATGAAATGAAAAAGTCTACACATGTTCAGTATAGATGCAATTGTTTCCCAAATAATTTTTATCTACAATTGATTGACCTGACCTTGTGAAATTTGTGCTATCAGGTGCCAGCTATATTTATTGTTAAAAAATCTATATGTTCCCTGAGAGTCATAGGAGACCTGACGTGAGTGTATAGAAATTTCAACCTCAGCTATTTATATGAAACTACTAACTATAATTTTAACGTCTAAAGAATGATATGCTTTGACATGTACATTTGAAATAAAAAGTGAATTACACTAGACAACCAACAGTGACAACTTAAAAATTAGTGGAAGATTTTCGCTAAAATTTCAGTGTAAGGCTGAAGTAGTTTGGGTCTGCTGCATACACTGCTCCTAAATGAAGTTTTAATTTGTACAGTTAGTGATCAAAACAGAAACTCTACCTTGAAAAATAACCCTGGACATCAAATCAGATGCTAGAAATTTGAAGCAGTTTTTTACGTCTGTGTCTACACTGCCCATTTTCTACCTTAGGCTCACTTGGTGTCCCTGCCTTTGGTGGTCATGCCATCGTAACTTGCTGCAAAATCCTTCCTGACACTCCCACTGGGCAATTAGGATGACTCCTTCACAGAAATCCGCTGTCCCTGCTACGCACTTAGCTGGCTGCCTGCTCAGTTCACAGTGTTAATGAACCAGTTCATTTTTATCCTTACCAAATAGGGCCAAATTTTACCTATTTACTTCTTGAATAAAATAACTCCTTTAATCATTTTCTACTATTTCTGGCTTTTCACATAGAAGGTATTTTAGATTTAAATTAATGACTAATCTTTAAAAAGGATAAGAAGTACTTTAAGGGCCAGCAGTCAAAACTAAATGTTCAGTAAATATTTGTTAAATGACTGAGGGAACATATGAATCAATTAAAACGATATTATGTTTCAGGTCTAAAATATTCCCCGAAGTCTCATGTGTTTGGAAAGTGATTGGATTGAGGGAGCTTATAGCTGAATTGCTGTTAGGAGGTAGGGCCTGGTTGGAAGTGGTGGGTCACTGAGGCATGGTCTGGAAGGGTGTATTTCCCTTCCCAGCTCTCTCTCTCGCTCTCTCTCTCTCTCTCTCTCTCTCTCTCTCTTTCCCCTTCTTTTCCACCATGCCATGAATAACTATTCTTCTGTCATGCCTGTCCACTATGCCATCCTGCCTTGGAGCCAGCTGACCATGGACTAAACCCTCCATAAACTGGATATCGTGTCTCAGTGATGAGAAAAGTGACTAAGACAATAATGAATGTGAACTACCAAACATAGATTGATTATGAATAAAGTTAGCATAAAGTGGAGGAATGATGGGGGAAAAAACACATGACAAGAATTCCAGGACTTTTAAGCCATGATTACTGAAGAATAATCATATGTCCCAATAAGCTGGAAAAGCCTTGCTTGTCTGATTTATACATTCTGGTATACTTACTAATATCCTTCCCTTTCATCCTCAGAATTGCCCTGGTTTGGTTGATAAATTATATGATCATTCAACAAAGTAGCATGTGCTACTGAACGCATCCTTTATGCTTTTCAGTTGGGTATTTTCTCCATAAAATAAAATGGTTCAAACAAGTAGAATTTGTTTCACGTGCAGCTTTCAGACTGACTGTTCTCTGTTCCTGGAATATTTTCACCTCTTCCTTCCTCATCTTCCTGCCCATGTGTTCTTGTTGGGGGAAAAAAAATAGTAACATTGAAAGAGATACTGCACAAATTGGATTTGAAGAAGAGAGAGGACACACATTTGTGTTAGAAATAAGATTCACAAAGATTCATATTTGTATCATAAGGCAAAAATATATCCAGGCATCATAAAAATTTAACTCAAAAGTATTAAAATATGCAATAGTGTTTACATTGATTAAACAAAGCAGTGTTTACAAAATTAATTAAATAATAAAATCATTTGATCATTTTCCTAATGTCTGATTTGGAATCGAGACTTTGACTGGAATTTAGCCACTTAAAAGCAACTTCGAAAGCTAAAAGTTGATGGACTAATGCCTTCTGAATTAGGAAGGAAAATTATCTCCAACCTAAAACTCTATACCTAGCCAAACTATCGTTTTTTGATGTAGAATAAAAGTGCTTTCAGAAATAAAAGGTATCCTTCATACATTCTTTCTTGGGAAACTTGGGAAGGTGTTTCTATCTTAATAAAAATAACAATAATAAACAAAGGAAATAGAAGATATGAGATCCTAGAAATAGAAGATCTAAGGCGAGAGATGATAAGTGCTCCAAGTGAAGGAAGATCTAA
>RJWT010038536.1:0-12839 GCA_004365215.1 Cuniculus paca | reverse complement strand
GCTCTGGAAAAAAGCTTCTGTGTGCTCACTGCATCAGCCTCCTTTACCGCCCTCTTCGTATCACCTGGCATGGCAGGAGCTTACATAATCCCGAGGTGTTTGCCTAGCAACGAAATTATCAAACGTCTTTATCCTACTTCTTCTATCTTAAACCTCCACACAACTAGTGGAGTATTTTCAGCTCACAGCAGGCTTTAACCAGAGAGAAGTAAAATCCCAGGTTGCTGAGTCAGATAGTTTTTATTTACCTCTATTTTTATACTCACCAGGCTTATGTGAAAAAACAAAAACTGAAGTGTGCACAGATGAGGCAGCGATTAGCATCAAAACATCCCATATGCCAAGGGAAAGATGCTGTTGCAGCCATCCAAACTTATACAGATGATCACTGACAAATAGCTTCCCCCACAACATAACAAATCAATAGCCACCTGCTCCTTCTTGGCTGCTGGAGCAAAACAGACTTTATCGTCTCCTGGCTCAGCTAAACTGAGAATTACAGGTGAGCCAAAGCCATTTTCTCAGCCTTGATGAAAAAGTGGCTTCACTCAGCAAGAGGACTCTCCTCTACCAAAAGAAAGGAAAAAGGATGTCAGAAATCACTCAGTCCAAGACTCGCATTGTATGGATCAGAAATTCGGGTCACGAGATTTTTTCCCAAAGTCATGAAGCAGTTACTGTATTTACTTGCAAAGATAGGATCAGGAGAGACTTTGCTGATCCAATTAAGGATCTCTCCAGGGAGACAGTGTTACATCGTGTTCTAAGAGCACAGAACATGGAGACCACATGGTCTGCATTCTAGGTTTCCAGATACAAGCTACCAAGTTAACCTTGGTTGGAACTTCAATCCTCAGTGCTTATAGTATCATTGGGAAGGGTGTGTAAGCAATCTTCATGGTATTTTGTGTAATTTCGGCTTGTACAAATTAAGTATATGCTAGCAATTTTATTACTATTCAACAGTCTCCCTAGGAAATCCAAACCAATCGAATCCAAAAACTACTAATTTCTCTGTATCTTTAAAAGACTGGAGCATGCTGCATTCTATGGAACTATAAAGTTAAATAAAAATTTTAAAGTATATTTGGATCACCATTTTTCCCTTTCAAATTCTCTCCTCCCTATCTTTTAAAAGGCTATTCTAAATTTGAAGCAGATGCAGCTGGTTTAGAACAGTAACTTATATAATATAAAAAAAAAATTTTTTTTTAAATGCTATATTCCTAAAGCTCTCATTTGAGTCTTTAAATGAGATTCTAACTCTTCTAGAGGGGTAAAAGGGAAGAAAATGAAATAAAAAAAATTTACTAAAGAAAATCTGCATAATTTGAGCCTTGAGCAGGGGACAAACATTCTTTTTTAAAAGTCTCCATGATTAATTACCAGTGATTATTCTTTTTTTTTAAGCAAATTAACAATTAACTGGATAGAGCACTCAGGGGAGTTTATTTGACTCTAGTAATTGCAGCCACAAGGGCCAAGTCATGAGGAAGAAATATTTTAGAAACTATTCTAACAAAGTATCAGGATTTTTTAAAAGACTAAAGTGTATCCTCTCCAGTAAAAACCACAAATAACAAAAAACGTGGCTGAGTGTTAGTGTTACACAACTTTTCCTTCAAATAAGTTTTTTAAAAAATTATTTTGAGTATTTCCCTTAGGCTTGGCCATCTTATTAGTGTTGTTTATGCGCTCTGGATACTCTCTTCTATTACTGTCTTTTCTGTGCCTATTGAAGAAAACCCATTCTTGCCCTGATCTCAAAGAATCAAGAAATATGAATGGGAGTCTTCAAGAGACCTCAAACTATCCTTTGTTTATATATCTGATACCAAGCTGTATTTTCTCAATGGATTCTACATATCGTTTTATCACGCATGTGAAAACAGATGACCAGCAGCTGGAACACTGGGCTGCCACTTTCCAACTCTTCATATTCCCTTTGGAGTAATTTCTCTGACTCAAGTGGAAGACGGCTATGATAGCTCCAGACTACACTGCTACACTGGGTATTTAGTAAGGCTAGAAAAAAGGTGATACAAGAATCATTTGGAACAACGTGGATAAACTTTGAAGAACGGTGCTAAGTGAAGTAAGCTAGTCCCCTTACATTAGGTATCAAACTAGTGAAATTCATAGATCCAAAACTAGAATGGTCATTGCCAGGGGCTGGTGGGAAAGAGAAATGGAGAGTTACTGTTTAATGGTACAGAGTTTCAGTTTAGCAAGAGGAAAGCATTTTGGAGATGGAATTTGCAGAGCGAAGTGAATGTAGTTAATACCATCGAACTGTGCACTTAAAAATGATTAAAATGTTGAATTTTGTTATGCATATGTTACAGCAAACAAATAATAAAAGTAGAAAAGTAGCAAAGGAAGAAACTGACTTGGACAATCCAATTGAGAGACTCATGAGGAAAAAAAAACTAACACTAACATGTATATGTAGCACTAATATGTATATATATATATATATATATATATATATATATCAAGTTTGCTTGTCATAAATTGTTTTTAATCTTACAATGTATAGAAAAGCTCAACAAAATAGTGCCCCCTTGTGGACCTCTTTGAAGTGGCAACACCCATAAAGAATAGTCCGTTATGTTCCTGTAAGATTACAGTACAAGGGCTGGGGATTTAGCTTGGTGGCCTAAGTGCCTGCCTGGCAAGTGCAAGGTTGTGAGTTGAATCCCTGGTGCCACAAAAAAAAAAAAAAAGGTTATAGTACACTCTGCCTTTGGATCATACACTGGAGTTTTTGCAAATAACCCCGGTGTTTGTATTCCTTGATGGCAGAGGCCCCAGACTTTCCCAAAATTGATCCAGATATTTTGGAGAGACTGATTTCTCTCTGGTTAGTTTTGTTTATTTGCTTTGTGTGTATGTGCACGCTGCTGTTGTTGTTGTTGTCAACAAGACTCACAAGACCACTGATTTCCTGAAAGTTTTGAAAAGTTGGCATTCAGTGACTCTTTCACTAATTGTAAGATGTTTAGTCTGGCATGGTGGCTCATGCCTGTAATCCCAGCACTCAGGAGGCTGAGGCAGGAGAATTGCTGTGAGTTCAAGGCCAGCCAGGGCTACAAAGTGAGTTCAAGGTCAGCCTGAACTGCATAGTGAAACCCTGTCTCAAAAAGACAAAAAAAAAAAAGTTTAAATTCTCACCAGGTCTATGGAAGACAGATCTCTACATGAATAAAAATTATTCAAGGTATTTGGGAGGATGGAATGCTTTTGAAGATTAACCTTACTTCATTCATCACTTCATTTTGTTCTGTTTCTCAGCAGGAATTTTTTATTGTCGATAGTTACATCCAACTTTGATACTAACAAATAGAAAATTAGAAAAACTATATATCTTGTATATCTCCACACAAAAAAAATCTCTCAACAATAGATATTTTAGCACTTTCAAGAAGTGTTTTGATTATTATATAATTGTTCCTTTTTTACCATAGAGAATTTTACTTGCCTCATTTAGCAGCCAAAGAATATGTTTGAAAAAAGTTCTTCAATGTCATTGAAAAAATGAGTGAGAAAGCAAGATTAAAATTCTGATTTTCTGACTTCCCACACTAACATTTACTGATTGTCAACACTACTGCTCTAAAAAGTCATGCTCTTAAGTAGAAACAATTTTTACTTGGGGGCTTTCAAGGTAAGTCTATGATTTTGTGAGGAAAAAAATGACATAGGGTTTGATTAAAAAATTTCTTTGCCTCCCCAGAAAGATTAATTGCACCCACTGGTGACTTTTCACTTGACCTTGAAAAGGTTACAGTGATCCAGAAATTTCATCTGAAGTACTGTTTAGTGAAAAGTTCAATTAAATATCTCTTGACATTTGGGCTTCTATTTCCTTAGGATCCCGAACTGGAAATGATCTAATATTAATGTAGTAATTTGAACTTTAATAGCTTAAGCAGTTTGTTTCTTAGCTGTTCTGGGATGCTTTAAATGATTTAATTGTGAGTTCAAATTGTTACTGCAATGCGTACTCAACAGGTTATTTCCAGTTTTAATTATGTGTGTTTGTTTTAACTTTTTACTCTAGAATTATTTTAAATTTAGAGAAAAGTTGCAAAGATAGGATACAGTTGTACCTTCAGTTTTCCCTCATGCTAACATTTTACATTGTTAACTTACATTTGTCAAAATCAACAAATTAATGCTAGTGTATCTACTATTAAATAAAGTCCAAAACGTGTGGATTTTATGTTTTTCTCATTAGTGTCCTTTCTCTGCCCCTGATCCCAATCCAGGATAACAGTCAATTTAGTCACCATATCTCCTCAGGTCAGGGACAGTTTCTCAGTCTTTCCTTATTTCTCACTACCTTGGCAGTTTTGAGGAATATGTGTTTTGTAGAATGTTTCCAAATTTGGTTTTGTCTGACATTTTTTTCATGATTAAACTGGAGTTATGAGTCATTGTGCAGAACAACACAAAGGTGAAGGACCCTTTCACCACGTTATGTTGGGGAAGGGTGAGTGATAGCAACATAACATCACTGGCAATGATGACCTTGAACGCAGCTAAGGAATGGCTCACAAATTTGTCACTCACTCTACAGTTACTGTTTTTTTCTTTTCGCTGTTCTTTAACAGAGGATCATCCCAGCCCACGCTGAAGGTGGAAGGGAATGGACACAACGAAGCTTTATCTTCTGGAAGTAGTATCTGTATAGACTACTTTGGTATGAATTCAGTATGTTATTTGGAATTTTCTGTATAGAAAATTTGCCTCTTCTCCCTCATTTATGTATTTATTCAATGATTTATTCATAACAGTATGGACTCATATATTATTTTAAATTTAGCGTTATAACTCAGTAGTACGTTTTCACCGCTCAAATTGTCCCAGTTCTAGCCACTGGGATTTTTTCCGGTTTGTTTATTCTTGTGAATGGCACGTGGAGCCCAAGTTCTGGGCATGTGGTGTGCTCACTGCTACTGGTGTTTCTGCTTCCAGGCTCTCGGTAGTCAGAACTAGGGAACACACTCATGTGCATGAGTAGTATGTGCATTACTAATTAGGAAAATTATACATTTCCACATTTATGTATCTCTCCATCGATAAATAGATAATGAAAGGATAAAAGATAGGGAGATGAATAGAAATTCATACTGAAGTTGCTGATAGAAATCCAGTAGTGCAGTTTGGTCTCTCTTCTGTAGGATTTTTTTTAAACATTGACATTTACTTCCTCCTGTTGACTGGTTTTTTTTAGTGACATATTTTACATTAGTAAATGTTTTCCTGGTTAGCTATTGCCAGCATACTTTAGTAGTATAACAATGTTGCAATATAATTATCTGTAAGTCAAGTAAAAGTTTCTGGACCCATGTTGCCGACACTGAAGATTATCTATCTAACATTTATTTATTTACCTAATATTTGTTCATTTTATTTTCATTCTCAGCTTATTTTCTTTTTTGTTTTGAGATAGGGTCTCAGTATGTCATTCAGGCTGGTCTTGAATTCACTGTGTAGTCCAGGTTAGCCTCAAACTTGCAGTAATTTTCCTGCCTCAGCCTCCCAAGTGGTAGAATTATAGTCCTGCACCACCATGCCCAGCTGTCCAAAATTTTAGGAATAACAATTTTGATAATTAAAAATTACCCTCCTGGATTCTCTTTAAGATAGCATTGTAATTTATATTCGTGAGATACAAAAAGGAGCTTTCTTTGAGGAAAGTGATCTTTTCCTCAATAAAATACATCTGTTGCCCTTTATTCAGCTCATCTTCTCAAATAAGCCATGCACGTGACATCCAGAGGTGCAGCAGCAGTTTATAGCCAAGAAGATAAAAGCAGACACTAGAGTAATAGGAGGAAGAAAATTGAAGGAGCTGGTCTGACACAAATGCTCTATCTTGCTTACTTTCCCTGTCGCTGAGATAGAGCACCCAACACCCACAGTTAAAGGAGGAAAGGTTTATTTTGGCTCATGGTTTGCAGCGGTATCAGTCCATAGTCAGCTGTCTCCAAGGTAGGGTGGCATGGCAGACAGGCATTGTAGAGAAGAAACAGCTCATGGCATTGCAGGCAGAAAAGCAGCAGCCTGCCTTCCCTCTCTCCCTTGATATTCCATTCAGCTGACCAGTCTATGGGTTGGTGCCACCCACACCCTGGTGGGGCTTCCATTACACACACTCAGAACAATGCTAAATCAATCAGTGGACTAATCCAATTATCACACCCTTAACGCAAATCTACACACCCTTCATCTACATTCACACACCCTAGATCCAGCCACCTTTGAAAAGTCCCACACATGAGACTTTGAGGCAGCATCTAGATATAAGCCATAACATGCTCCAACATTAGGCCACTAGTCACAGACTCCTTGTCACATGCAAAAAGTGAACTCGTATTTGGCTAGGACACTGCGCTCTGTTCTGTGACTCTGAACACAGTCTTAACTGATACAGCTCGTTGGGAAGAGACCTTTTTTTTTTTTTGGTACCAGGGTTCGAACTCACAACCTCACACTTGCCAGGCAAGTGCTTGTTATGGTCAACTTGAGCAGTTTAGATGCAAAGACTCAGCAGGGAGCCAGGAGTTTTACTTTGTAAATATCCTCATCCTGTGCAAAGGAGGGCAAGGAGATCTTGAGTGCTACACCCACCCTGAGGGGGTGGGGGTTGCCTGTGTACAATATAAGGGAGGAGAAGAGGCTTGTTTTGGCCCCCTTTTTGCTCTGGCTGCTGCCTTGAAGTGTTGCCCCAGTGCCATGCTAGCCTGCCTTGGAGCCAGCTGATTATGGACTGAAATCTCCAGAAACTGTAAGCTAAATAAACCTTTCCTTGCTTCACTTTGGGTGTCAAGTGTTTTGTCCCAGCAATGAGAAAAAAGTAACCAAGACACAATTTGGTACCAGAAGTGGGTCCATTGCTGTAACTGTACCTGACCATGTGTTTCAATTGCCTTTGGGAATGGCTTGTAGGAAGAATTTGGAAAGGATCGGAGATGTCACCTGAATATGTAAAGCTGGAACAGCTTAGCTGTTCTGCAGGGGAGATTCTGGTCAGAGTTCAGGAGACCAGAAGGCTGATTGAGAGCCTGCTAGTAAAGACCAGGCTCAGGAGGTTTCCGCTGGGAAGAAGGACTGCATTGGTTGTTGGACTCCAGTTGATGTACATTATGACTTGGCAGAAAGTTTGTCTGCATTTTGCTCATGTCCAAAGACTTTGCTTGAGACTAAGATTAAGGGCGGTGGACTGACTAATCTGGCAAAAGAAATTTCCAGGCAGTCGAATATGGAGGCTATGGCATGGCTATTATTGGGAGCTTATAGCCAGATTTATGTTGCAAATCAAGAGCAAAGAGCCTAGCAGGAAGATTTAAAATGTTGTGAGTTTGGCCAGAAATGAAGCTCCAGTAAAGTTGTGGACTATAAAGATAGACCTGAGACCTGGATTGCTGAGAAGGAACTGAGAAATAAAAAAGATGGCCTGGGGCATCATGGGAAGCAGCAGGTCTCCATGCTTTGCAGCTCCAAAACTGCAAAAGTGAAAGACTTTACTTGGAGGAGAAAGCCTCAGAACACCATGTTCCAGAATGGCAGTGGAAGCCACAAGGGTTTCCAGAATTGCAGCGGCATAAAGAATTTGTTCCTCACACTCAGGTTCAGTGTGCCCAGCAATCCAGGTACTTGATCCCTACAGCCAAGAGAGAGGAAAGCCTGGCCACTGCTCTAGCTAGCAGTAGACCTAGGCATCATCCGCATGGTGCTGATTTTAGGTACATACAGAATGTACAAGTTCTGATGTTGAAAAGGCTTCCACCCTGATTTCAGAGGGTCTGGGAGGACAGGCAGTGTGCCCCTCAGAGGGCAGCATGTGAAGCTGTGACTGTGAAGCCAAAGGTGCAGTGGAGACCCCAGAAACTTGGAAAAACCAGGAGCAGGGATCATCTAAGGAAATCTGCAATGAGGGAGCAAAGGCAGCCCAAGAGAGAAGCCATGGGAGCTAAAACCCCTGGAAGAGCCATGAGGGTGGAGCCACACAAGCCCTTTGGAGTTCACAGTTTGCCACAGGTTTCCTCAGATGCTTTCCTTGCTTCACTTTGGGTATCAGGTGTTTTGTCCCAGCAATGAGAAAAAAATCGTCTTAACTGATACAGCTCATTGGGAAGAGACTTTTTTTTTTTTTTTGGTACCAGGGTTCAAACTCACAACCTCACACTTACCAGGCAAGTGCTTGAGCTGCTGAGCTAAATCCCCTGCCCTTCTTTCAAAGTTGAATGACCTATTATTGTGATTATATGTGCCATGAAATACCTGCCAGGGCTGGTTTGTTTTATCATGCTTAAGTATTATAAAACATATTTCAGGTTCAAGTGTTTGCATGCAAAGAGATCAATGGCATTTTCACTCTCAGTTCTAAGCCAGAATATTCCAGGATTACCTACGAATTCTTCTGTGATTACCTTCTAAAGAAATAAACTGAAAAAACAAGAAAATTATGTATAGTCTCTACAGTTATAAATTAAAATCAAAGAAGGTCTATTTTCAGGGTGTGAATCAACATTTTCAGAATATAGTCCGAAGATTACTGCACCCTTAAGAAAAAAAAAAAAGATTACTGCACCAGCTGAAAAGGATATGAAATACAGAGGAAGAATGGGAAGTGTCAGAGTGAATGGGAGAAAGTGCAGGTTGAAGAACATTATATTAAAATTGTAATGACTTTTCCTTGAAAGTTAATAATGGTAACAATAACAGCAGAGACATTCTGTATTCTAGTAAATATACCTGGTATCTAAAAGAACTGTAACATTAACTTGTCACAGTAATACTTTACAGTAGCTTTGCACTGAAAAAAATTTAAAAACTCAAGTATGGAAGTGTGAAATCACATATTTAGTAAGTGCTCATATTCAAATTCTTGTGTATCTCATTCTAAGATCTAAATCCCTACCCAAATCACTGAACTGTCTCCTTGCTATATAGTATTAAAGGAATAATGCTACGTTGTTATAAAAGTTAGTTTATGAAAGGTGTTTTTTAAAAGTTGTGCAATACTGTCAACGCTCTTAATAAAACTGAAAAACATGTTTCTTCCCATTGATAGGAGTAAATCATTAAATGCTAAATGACATAATTTTTTTTTTTAGTACTGGCAATCAAACTCAGGACCTCCCACTTGCCAGGCAGGTGCTGTACCACTGAGCTATATATAAATGACATGAATTTATAAGTGAAATATTACAGTTTAGGTTGACATTTAATTTATATGTTTCAAGACCTTAGGCTATTATAATGTCACTAGGAAACCTTTTCTTAATCAAAGCCTTAGAAATGCATTCTATTTGTTTCATATAAATTATTTCCAAGAGAAATGTGTATAACCCTACACTGCTCATAATTTTTATATGAGGAATTTCAATATCATGCTAGCAATTGTCATTGTGATTTACAAAATGCCACATAAAAATATTACATAATAATTTATATACAAATATATAAATATTATCAATTATGGAAATGCTACTAGAATTTTGCCATTTTTCTCTATTAAAAATATTTGGCTTTATCATTAAAATTATTGACTGTTTAATAAATCGAGAAGTAGAAATTTCTGTCAAAACAAGAATTGATTTTTCCAACATTTATACTACAGACTTTAGTAGACAAAACGCTTTTCCACTCTATTTAAAATAAGAAGTCACAATGCCTACAGTAGATTATAGTTTTTCATGGACAGCCCTAACTCTTGCCCTGTGAAAATAAACATTTTCATGAACAGCTTCAAGTATGCTTAATACAACTGTGCACAGGGCTGAATAAATTGCTTCTAATAGTAATTCAGGTATCGACAGTCAGAGAAGCAAAATTTTGTATCTGAAACTAGCATCCATAACTCAATTCTAATGTCAATATATGGTTGCATAAATCCTTACTGATAAGAAAATAAATGAACTTTTTCAAAAATCAACTTCAGTATATAAGTATATATTCCTAAACAAAGACGTACAAAATCCATATAATTGTGGGAGTAGCCTCTGATGAGAGAGGCAGATTTACAGTGTGCTGATTAAGATTAATTGTTCAATTGGGAGCCACCACCTAGGGGATAGTACAGTGCACTTCTGGGTGTGTCTGGGTGGTCATGGAGGCCTGAGCTAGGGTACCGTGTCTCGTCTCCAGCTCCTTCCTCTCCGGTGCTGTCCCTGTGCTCTTCCCTTAGATAAGCAGCCTTGCTCCCTCATGCCATGCCAACATGATGTTTCTGCTTGGGAGCTAGCTAACCACAGACTGAATCCTCTGAAACTATGAGCCAAATGAACAATTTCCTCTTTCAAGTTGTGGGTGTAAGGCATTTTGGTTATAGCGAGGAAAAGCTAATACATGAAGTACACATTTTATATTTAGCCCAGATGTTGTGTGGCACACCCACACCCCTTCACGTCTGAATACATTTTTATCTATCATCTCATTCCATGTCTTGGGTCAGTGTGAAACTCTTCCCGAGGCTTTCGAAAATTACTTAGTTTGTGCATTTTCTTCGTTCTTCTGGCTTCCAATCTTTTATCCTTTAAATTAGTTTAGCAAATGGATAATCTTTTCACCTGGAAATAGTCACTCTGTTCCATGCCATGTTAATCCAGATCTGAAACTTAGTCATTTATTATAGTCCTACAACATTAAAAATCTAATAAGTATGTAATATAATATACTAAATTTGGGAGAAGAAAGGTTATTGAAGAGCCTTTATCCTGAAACAACATAACCATTGTAAATTGAATAACAGATAGCCTAGTTATTAAAAGTCTTTCAGAGCTGGACACAGTGGCAGGCATCTGTAGTTCCAGTACTCGGGAGGTTTGAGGCAGAAAAATTGCCTGAGCCCGAGAGTCAGAGGCCAGCAAGGACCACATAGGAAGACTCCATCTCAAAAAAGTAAAATCTTTCTGCCATCATATTTAGTGGCAGAGTTGCCAGGGATTTTTCACTGCTACCTTACTGCAGATTGCCCTAGCTTTAATCAATTTCTTTGGCTCCTTATTCCTCTTCCCACTTCTGTCTCATCTCTTTCTTGACCTCCTCTCCTGAATCGCCCTCCTCCTAGGAACTCTAATTCAGCAGAGAAATTTACTTTGTTTTCCTTGGGGCACCCAAAAAACAGAACCTAAACAAAGCATCTCCACCACAGTTTTAGCAGTAACTGAAATCCCAGGGAAGCAAGAATGAAATAGGCAAGGAGGAAAAAAATATAGGAGATATTACATACTGATCTGGCCATAGCTTCACAAGAAAAGATAACGAGGTACTACAGGACATTTAGAGGTTTATAACCTCTCCAAACAGCCTGGATAGGAAAGCAATAAAATATATCTTTGGGACCTTTTTTGTCTCCCATCTTATTGGTCAGTTTTCTTCTAATGGGACATAACTTTCCTGCATTTATGATTTTAAATACCAATATCACTCATCAGATAGATATGCAAGAACATTAGTTAATTCCTGGGTACACTATAATGATAGACTTTCCTTCAGAAATTTAATTGGCAATCAAACTCACTGGAATCCATATCCTGTCATTCTAGGCAAATGATTGCCAGTGTCTAAATTTCTCTGACTGTTAATCTTCTCCTACAACCTGCTAGGAAAAAATTCCTAGACAAGCGTACCTATACAGAGCATTGCTGGAGAAAAACATACAATTGGGAATTCAGGATAGACATTCGCTAACCTTAACTGGGCTCTCAACACTGCCCAAATATATTGCTTTGTTTACTTCTTTAGCTCAATTTCCTATTCTACACACAATTGTAAATTTTCACACTTCTTAAACTGTAAGCTATAACATTTCCCTTCATTCTTAGGAGAAAAATGAACTTTATTACCTAAACATTCCATCAAATTCCTACCACCCAATTTGTAAATTGACTTGCATTCTTGGTATCAACAAGAGGGCCAGGTATACAGTGAGCACAAAATAAATATATATTGAGTAAACACACACCTATGTATAAGGAAGAAAGGTCTCCCCTGCTTATCTCCTTATTAATTCTCATTTGTCTTTCATAATCTCACACTATTTATTTTTTCGCTTTCCTAAATATTTTCATCATCTCCTCTCTCGCTGGGTATTTCCCATGATCCTGTAAATGTGTCATAGTCTCTAAAAAACAAAGAAAGTTCCTTCAAGCTTCCACTCAGCTTCATGGTTTAAAAAATATATATATATATATATATCCTACAATTTGTCTATTCTAGTGTTGGTCATCGGAGTTTTCCAGATTATTGCTAATACAGTGTTTCTATAAACATACTTGTTCATGTGTTCTGGTGTATGTATGTACATTTTTCTGTAGAAGAATGCTAGAACAATGGGTAAATACAACCTCAGTCAACTACAGTATATGTCAACTTGTGAACCAAAATGGTGTATCCTGCATACTAATGCAAGCTGTGTCTAAGGTTTTTCACTGCTCTACATCATAGCATAATGGTCTCAGGTATCTTAGATTTTGCAGGTCAGATGGATGTGTGACAGTATCACATTCTGGTTGCAATTCTCATTTCTCTGATGGTAAATCAAGTTAGTCCCTTTTAATAGTATATATTGATTATACAGAGAAATGGTTTTCATTGTGCCATTTTCATATATGAATAGCATACAGTTTGAGTTGATCATCTGTTAAGGTGTTTTTTGTGCAATCTGTGAACTTCAAGTTTTTGCTCATTTTGCTTTTATTTCTTTTTTATTGTTTTTCTTTTTTGATTATTTAATTGCTATATTTAAAAAATCATTCAATGAGGTATGATCTGAAAGTACCCAAGAAAGTCTTATCTGTTTTTTTTTTTTTTTTTTTTTTTTT
>RJWT010038535.1:0-12853 GCA_004365215.1 Cuniculus paca | reverse complement strand
TTGGGAATGCCTACTGCAGTGTCTGTGAATTAGGAAAATGCATTTTCTTCTCCTTTCTACTCATCTTGTCTAGTTTTCTCTGATGTTTGGTCCCCAGGGTGCCAATATTGGGAAGTGGAGCAACCATTAAGAGGTGGACCCTGGTGGGACGTCCTCAGGTCAGTGGTAGGCACTCCCTCAAAGAACTGTGGTAAGGAAAATCACTCTTCTGCTTCCTGTTACTAAAAGTGATCCTTTCACCTGCTAGCATTTTTGACAGTTACCATAGTCCTTTGCAATATCCAGTGCTATGCTGTATAGACTTTCAGGCTCCAAAACAGTGAGTCAAATAATCTTTCTTTATCAATTTAGCTTGCTTCAGGTATTTTCGTACAGCAATACAAAATGAACTCATACCAGTAATTCACACAATACCAACTTGCGGGGTAAAATGCTACAAGATCATACTCCCTTGCTGAAAAACTCTGGAAGCACATATACCTCTTGTGCTTCCTGAGCAGCTGCAGCTAACTAACGTATAACTCTAGTATTTTTCAGGTGAAAGCCAAACAGAAATCCATCATTTTTCATGCTAGGTCACATATTACACTTTCTGAACAGTTTTGTCCTCTGCCTCCTCATTAGGCTTGGGAAACTTCCACCTTAACTTCACAGGTCTCAAGACACCGTTATGTTCAAAGAAATCCTCCTTAAACATCTGCCTCTAAATTGTAACATAAATAACATCCTTGGGGTTGCAAAAGCCAGTTGGAAATATTTTCACAATGTCTCATTGGCACGGAGGTACACAGATACTTGGTCTCTTTCAATATGCTTTTTGGTTCAAAAATTATCCTGGTGGGTGGAAAGATATGTCGAAGCAATGTCAGTGATAGATTGCATGGTATTTTAAAGATAATGATGAATGAAACTGTAGCCAAAATAATGAAGACTGATTAATGTCATGATTAAGAAAAAAGAAATCTTCTGTAAAACCTGAGCTAAAAGGCAAGATTATGTTGATTTATGAAACTTCTGAAATAGATTAGCAAAGATATACTGGTAAATAAATAAGCAGTGAATGAAAACTAATGCCATTGGTTTATCATCAGCATATAGATGTGCTCATATATATTGGCCTAAACATAGATATTATCAATAACAGCAATCATGATTATCATGAAATTAACAGATTCATTGGTATTCCTAATTTTAAACGAGGTTTAACATGCAGGCTGAAAGTTAATAATATTAGATATCTCATTGCATACTATTATGAAGAAAAGTTCTTCATTAATCATATCATTCTTAATAAGAATCACTCATAGGACACTATACCATCCTCTCCTATATAATATTTCAATTGAAGATTTAGATGAAAGTAAGTCAAATATTAACTAATATTTTAATAAACTTTAACTTTTATGGAATATGTTTCTTACTTCAAAACTAAATTTCTTAGTAAAGTTTATTTATCTTCTGCTGTTGCTTGCACTTGACTTTTGAAATTTATAATTTGAAGCACAAATTACCTTAAAAAGCATCTGTTGAGTGATTAGTCTAGCAGACATTATTTGAATAATCTATATTAATAAAGCAGTTGTATTGCTCAAACTTCCTGAAAGACATTTTGTTCAACTTAATGGTACCAATTCTGAATGCCTGCAAGTACAGCAATTAAGGATAATAAAAAAGTAAGACCTCGCTAATAGTCAGCATATTTTAGTAAAATATGTGTCTGTTGGAGTTTGTGGCAGGTGTCTTAGGCTTAAGAAGAAATCCTGGCAAGGGATAAGTCTACAGTAATAGATGACACTTCTACTTATCAGTGAGCAAGGTGTTCATTTCAAAGACAACTTCATTCTAACAGGTTGAAGACCCATAGCATATACTGCCAAAGCCCACTTATGTTACCTTTGGCTCTCTACTACAAGTTCTAAGGATGAAGCAGCTTCTCTGATTCTTTTCCGAATATAAGTTCACATATACCCTATTTATGAAAACTAAGATAACAGGATTCTAATTGTGAGTAGAAATATGGAAAAAATAAAAAAAAAACCTACCCTTACTTTTTCTTGTCTAATTAACTTTTCTTCCCTACATGTAAAATTATTTGATTTTACAGACTTTAAGAGATTGGAGGGGGATAGCAGATAACAAGAAAGAGGACAGTAAAAGTAATAGAAAAAAATTTTAAGAAACAAGTAGCAATAAAAAAAAAAGCAGAGAAAGGGAAAAAAATGGGAAAAATGGGAAATTTACTCAAGACAACCCAAAGTTCCAGATAGAGAAGGGAAGCAATGTGTGTCTTTGGTCTCCTTTTCTCCTCACATGGCTCCCGACTCAGACACTGCTCCTAGATGAATAATGTGCATGTACATTATGCTGTTCTTTTAAAGGGTGGTAACTGTGCTTTTTCAGGCAACAGACTATATTTTCAATTAGGTTCTCATCTAAAATGCAGTGTCCAAAAAACACCTTACACATCAGGCTTTTTGAAAATGGAAGCTTATTATACAGTGAGATCACACTCCAATTAACATTGAAAAGTAGTATTATTTTAGTCAGTGCTTTCAATCTGTTTATCGAGGGAATATAGTTGTGAATGTATGTGTATAAATATGCATAGGTGTGTGTTTGACATCACCTCAGCAAATCATTGCATCACTGAAATAGAAAAATGACTAAATAATATATATTTCAAAATCACTTTGGGAAAAATGAATTAGGTAAAAAAAATGAATTAGGTAAGTAGATAAAACCCAACACTCCTCAATGTATGTGTGTATATACATATTTGTAAAATATACATTTACATATTTTATGTACATATTATATTACAGGTATATTTACATATATGTGTATATACATTACTTACAAATTAAAGTAAAATTATGGCTCAGGATCTCAGACAGTTGGGTCCACTCAGGATCACCTTGAATACCAACATCTATGGATGTTCAGTCCCTTATATCAAATGGTGTAGCATTTGCATATAACATCTCCAGGTTATATATGACCCAATATAATGGAATTTCTATGTAAATAGTTGTTAATCTGTAATTTCTGGAGAAAATGAGAAAAAAGAGTCTATAAATTTTTATTGTAGTTCTTGGTTACTTTTCTTGTTGCTGAGACAAAATACCTGACACCCAAAGTTGAAGAAAGGTTGATTGTAGCTCGTACTTTGTAGAAGTTTTAGTTCATAGTTGGCTGACTCCAAAACAGGGTGGCATGGCAGAGGGACATCACATAGGAGAAACAGTCCATGGCAAAGCAGGGCAGACAGAAGGCACCAAGCAGCAAGCAACAAGCAGGGACCCTTTTTCTATCCCTTGTATCCTAACCAGACTACTTGTGTTTAGGTAGCACTCATGTCCAGTCTAAGGCACCTATAATCTTTCCCAGAACCATGCCAAACCAATACTCAGACTAATTTAGTAATCACATACCCTTTATCCCATATCACATGCTCTAGATCTAATCGTGTCCAAAAAGCCCCACCTATGACTACATGAGGTTTTGGGAGGATATCTAGATACAAGCCCTAACAGTGTATTTGCAGTTACTTTTCTGCATGTTTTCAAAACACAGTTGAGTCCGTGAATACAGAACACATAGATACAGATGGTTGACTATGCTGATACAATAAGATTGACTGGAAATACACGTCCATACTTGAATAGAGCACAAGTTCTGACTGTCAAGGCGAAATTAAATAAAATAATTCTAGTGCTACAGTTCATGAAGCAAATGATTTGGCAGGTAGTCAAACTGTTGTTAATAAATAGATTTTGAATTTCTCAATTCTTAAATCTTCTGGAATAAAAGAAAGGAGACATGGCAAGCGCCTGAGAATGACCATTAGAATTCATTTCTACATTTGTGTGAAAATTTGCGAATCTATAAATCTGTTCTTTAAATTGAAGTATAATTCAATGTAAACTGATGGTATTTAGGGTTATGGTTCTCAAAGTTTCAAATTTTTCTTTTTATTACAATCCTAAATAGTTCGTTTGCAGACTCCAATTCATACACACTTGCAAACATACTCCTAAAAACAATGTTTCACAGAATGTCAGACTCTGCTTTGTTTCATTCCCTACTCAGTATAAAAACCCTATTTTCCTTTCACGAATCTTTCAAGGTAGTTTTGAAACTTCCTAGGACTTGCTCTGCTCTCCCCAGAAGTCTTTTATGGGGTAGCAAATCTTTTCGCACTTGTTTACTGCATGTGTGGCATGACTTCCCACATCTCAACTAAATTTAAGGACCATTTTACCCTTTAAGAGTAACCTTGGCACTTTTCTCTGTGCACTGAATTTCACATTTTCTATTACAGCCAATTCCATTTTGTTAAAATAATGCTGATCATCAGAAACTGATTTTACAACCCGTTTGCTGATTGTAGATGTTAACTGAACATTCTAATGTGTGATAAGGAAAGCATGATGACATATCTGACCCTTGGTGAATGTACTGCTTTAATTATGTACCGATCTCTTTTACCTTCTCAACTTTCAAAATTCTTCTTCTGCGGGCTACTACTTTCTTCTGCTTCCCCACTCACCTTTACATTCTGTTTGCAAAGTTATACTTCCCCCAAATATCTGCCTTTTAAAATTTCTGATACTTTTTCCAAATACTCAGATTTTCTGACTGAATTCCACACTGGTGTTCAATCTGCAAAGTAAATCTCCAGTTAAGAATGGTCTCCTGAGACTCATACCTCCATAATGAGATTATTGCAGGACATGTCCATCTAGCTGCCCCCCAAAACCTCAAAAGCTCAAATTTATTTTCTTATCCTAAAACCATTTAATTTATTTAATTTATGTTTGTTAATTAAGGTCATTAGTGTGTTCTCAGTTTTTATAGGTCATTTCCAAAATTCCTTTAAAAATCCTTATTTAAGAGCAGTTCTAGATTTATACAAAATTTGAAACATATAAATGAGAGTATATTTTTTATTTTAAAATGAAAATAAAAACAACAATACAGAATTTCTAAACAAAATAATTGGAGATTAACAATGGTTAATATGTTGTGTATTGTTATCTTTGAAGTAGTTGTTCAGATTACAAGATATAGGCATGAAAAAATGATCAAACAATCCAACAATGACAGCACAAACCATTCTTTTTGATGAATTAACAGAGATGTGCAGTATAATTATCTATCTTGTGAGCATGTGTGTATATATATGTATATATACACATATATATAGTTTTCTACACACACATATGTATAGTTTTCTCTAACAGCATGATACAGTGTATGACAAATTTGATAGAACTGATAAACAAATACGGATAAATTACCATTAGGTGAAGTTCATATTGTATTGATACATCATTATCCTCTATCAAGTATGTCCCTGTTCCATGATACCAACTGTCCTATATTTACCAGGCAAATTTCTGTGGGTTCTTTTTCACTGTGATACTTTTTCAGATTTTTGTTACTTAGACATATTTTTCAGAATGTCCCCAACTGGATATTTTCTCATGATTCAATTACTGTTACTGGCTTTTGAAAAGTAAAGTGCCATTCTCATTAAATCATACCAATGGTGCATATTGTCAAAAGAACTTGCTACTCTCAATGTGGCCAAGGTTATTTCTCCACTGCATAATTACTCTCGCTGTGTACTTTTCGTCCTCTACTGTCTGGGAGAAAGTTCGATGCTCACTTAAGGAGGAAAAGCTGATGCACCAACTCTCTGAGCACCGAGTGTCCACACACATTATTTTGAAGTTTATCCATATGCATTTATACATTGATTCAATCCTTATCTTAGCAGAATGGTCCCATTGACACTTACATCGTTCTTCATGTTTTATCATGCTCAGATTTCTCCACCTATGTCTATTCAGAGCTCTTTCAGGTGAATCCTATGTCCTTCTATTTCAAAGATCTATATATCTGGGTTGTATTTTTTTCAGCAGAACTTCACCATTTTGATTACTATAGTTTTAGAGTAAGTCTCAAAGCTTATAATGTATTTACAGTGTGAAACTATCAAGTTTGTGTTTCTTCAGCCTTGTTTTTATGGTTATTGATTTTAGGACTCTGTAGAAACTTTAGAAACAGTTTTTCAATATCTATATGTAGCTTGCTTTAATTTTGACTAAAAGTAAAATGAGCTCTAACGTTAGGAAGAATTGAACTTTAAGCAATAAATAGTCTCACCAATCAAGAATCCAAAATTTCTCTCCTTTAATGTAGACCTTCTTTAATCAACTAATCAGATTATTTTTGCTTATAGATTAAATAATAGAATACATAATTAGATTTATGTATTTTACATTTTTGTAGCCATTATACATGCTAGTGTTTTATTTCAAATTCTTTACTCATTTCTGGTATAAAGGAGAATAAACGACTTCTGCATATGAACCTGTTAATCCTGTATAATGTTATACTCAATGTTTAGTTCCAGAAGATTTTCATCAGTTCTTGGGCATTTACAAAAAGAAAATAATGTCATGTGACAATTTTTTCTTTTTTTTCCCTTCAAACATATATCTTTTACATCATTTTCTCGATTATTTGATTAATAAATTGTTGCAGTACATGAAATTTGCATTCATCTTGGGATAAGATACATGTACGTAATATAGCTTTTCAAAATTCCCCTTTTCCTTCGCAACCACTGTCTCCCTCTACCTCTAAATGCTCTTCCTTCATTTTCATCTGGTTGTTTTTGTTATTCTTAGTTCATTTTTATGGCATATAATGTTTACATTCTTTCAGGTTATTAAGTTCTTATACATGACACATCATCATTCTTATTTTCTACTTCTCTTCCTCTTTCCCCTCATCCTTATTCTCCTGCAACCCTACCCATTTACGAGAGTTCTATCCCCTTGCTTCCTTTCACTTATCCTTTATTCTGCTCTTTGTTTCCACTTTGCCATATTCAAATAACATATGGTAACAGAGGTAATATATGGTATTTAAGCTTGTGAATCTGATTTACTTCACTCAGCAGTAGATTTTCCAGGCATATCCATTTTCCTACAATTGTCTCAATTTTATCCTTCTTTATAGCCAAGTAGTATTCTATTATGTATAGATATATTTCTTTTACCCTCTCATCTGTTGATAGGTATATAGTCTGCTTTCAGGATTAGATTTACCTATCGTGAATTGTACTATGACAAATATTGGTATGCATGCATCACTTTACTAAGAGGTCTTTAGCTTTTTGGGTAAGATACCTAAAAGGGGACTAGATGGGTCTAATTTTAGTTCTTTGAGAACACTTTATGCTGATTTCCATAATGGTAGGACTATTTTACATCACATCTAGTAACATAGGAGGGCTACTTTTTCACCACAGCCTCGCCAGCATTTGCTATTCTTTGACTTTTTCATAACTGTCATTCTTTCTGGTATAAGATGGAATCTTAGCACCATTTTCATTTGTATTTCTCTAAAGACCAGAGATGCTGAACATTTTTCTCATATGCTTATTGGCAATTTTACTTCTGCTGAGAAGTGTATGTTCATATCACTTGCCCATTTCTTGATTGGGTCATTTATTTTATGCGGTCTAATTTCTTTTTAGTTCTTTATATATTCTAAATGCTATTCCTCAGAGGAATAGCTGGAAAAATTTCTTTCTTGTTCTTTAGGCTGTCTCTTCAGATTCCTTTGCTGTGCAGAAGTTTTTTAATTGTATGTAACCCCACTTGTTGAATCTAGTTATTTCTTATGTAATTCGGTTCTGTTTAGATAATCCTTTCCCACAATTATGACTGCAAATGTTTCATTCACTTTATCTTCCAGTAGGTTTGATATTTCTACTTTAATGTTTATACCTTTGATCCATTATGATTTTAGTTCAGTACATGGTGAGAGATATGAGTCCAGTTTTAATCTTCCACAAACAGATAACTAGTTTTGCCAGTACCATTTCTAAAATCTATCTTTCCTCCAAAGTATGCTTTTGGCCCCTTTTTCAAAGATCAAATATCTGAGTGTGTCTGGGATGTATCTGTATCCTCTATTCTGTTCCACTGATCCACATGTCTGATTTTCTGCCATTACTATGTCTTTTATTATTTAATTGCTCTTACTTTGTACTATACCTTAAAGTCAGGTATTATGATGTCCTCTGCTTTGCCCTTACTGCCCAGGATTTCTTTTGCTACTCTGGGTTTCTTCTGTTTCCATATGAATTCTAGGATTGTTTTCTCTAGAAATGTGAAGAACGCTGTTGACATTTTGATTTCAATTGCATTGAATCTATGTATCAGTCTTGGGAGTAGGGCCATTTTGACAGTATTGGTTCTGCCTATCCAGGTATGGGGAACATCTTTCCATTTTCTGATGTTCTCTCTGGAATTTTCTTTGTAGAAGTCTGTTGCTTCCTTGGTTAGATTAATTCTGAGACCAGTGATAGTGAATCTTTTAGAGACAAGTGCCCAAACTGCAACCTAAAACCCACTTATTTATCATGAAGTGTCAGCATTGCAATTAAACCTGAATACTGAGGTTTTAGTTTAGAAAAAACATCCATACATTAACAATTTTTGTCTTAAAAAAAACAAATAGCACTCATGTTATAGGTTCACTATGACTCTCCTGGGTATTTAATTTTTCTTGATGCTACTATGAATATTATTGTTTTAATAATTTCTCATCGAGTTCATTATTGATATATACAAATGCTATCAATTTTTGTGCTGTTTTTGCATTCTGCTACATTGCTGAAGTTGATTACTACTTTTAAAAGGTTTTTTTTGTGAAATTCTTTGGGTTTTCTTTGCAGAATATCATATTTTCTGTGAATAGTGGTAATTTGAGTTCTTCCTTTCCTATATGTATCCCTTTTATTTCTTTCCTTTGACTGATTGCTCTGGCTAATGTTTCAAGTATTACATTAAATAAAAATGGTGATAGTGGGCATCCTTGACCTGTTCCTGATTTTAGGAGCATGTTTTCTGTTTTTCTCCGTTTAGTATAATGTTGGCCATTGGTTTGTCATAAATAGCTTTTATCAAATTCAAGTATGGTCCTGCTAAGTCTATACGCCTTCATAATAAATTATAGTTGGAAAGTCTCCAATTATTTTATCACTCTGACATTCTGCTCTAATTTCTTAAGAACATTCACACATAAAATGCTTATTGATATAGTTGGATATTTACCACATTTTCTATTTTCTGGATTTGCTTATTTTTTTTCTTTTTCTTGCCTTCTCTGGTTTTAAATTAATATTTTTATATAATTCTACTGAATTTTCTTTCACCATAACACATATGCTTCTTTTTAATTTTGTCTTAGTTATTGTTTTTGAGTTTTCAACATACCAATCTAAATTCATATACAAATTACACCATACCAATTCACATGTAGTGAAAGTACCTTGTAAAGAAACTCTTAATTTCTTTCTTGTCCTTTATAGCATTGCAGCCACTCGTGTAACTTACTCATAAGCTATAATTACCCAAAACATTATTAACATTATTATTTTACGGACTTATCTTTTATATAAATAAGAAAAATTTTTTTTAGTTTTCTTTTTTCCCTTCTTTGACTCTCTATATGATCAAAGTTAATGTGGCTATTACTTTCATTTTCCTTGAAGCACTTCTATTAGTGATTCCTGAGGGCAGATGATTTACTGGTAATGAAATACCATGATTTTTACCTGAATCTGGTTCTGGTGCTTTTTATGTCCCTTTAGACTATGGTATTTTTTTTTCTTTTAAGAATGCTTTGTTAATTTTTTATTAAGTATCTACTAATAGGAACCAAGATAAAAAGGTGCTCAGTGTGGGACTTTGTGTTAATCTGGCTGGGAGTTGGCTTTGTTTAATGTTGACTATGGCTTCCTCCCTTTCCTTTGGGTTTCCCAAGAATGTTTTTCCATAAGAATGAAAAAATCTCAAGTATCTGTTTTGTAGCTCTGTTAGAGTTAATCTATTCCAATCATTTTGGAACATAGTATGAGTGATGGGGAGGTGTGGAGAATGGGAAATATGCTATAAGGTCATAGAATCTCAGGAATTTAGTAGTTCTATGTCCCTGATCTTTTATCTAAACAACTTTATCTCCAGTATTTTTCCACCCTTATGAGAGACAAATGTCTAAACAGTGGTGGAATCTGAGAAATGTCCTTCTGTCAGGTGGAATAATTGTGTGATGAAGTCCTCCCTGGAAAGCACACCCACTTGTGGAGAACACTCAGACTATATACTCCACAGTAGACACACTTGCCCTTCCACAGTCAGAGTTGGTAGAGTCTTACTTCACTTTCAGTTCCTGGTAGGGTTCCTGAAGATAAAAATCAATGAATGAGGGGAAAACCCCTAACACTGCAGCCCTATTCTTGTTTTGTTCTCATTAATCTGAAGCACTATTAAGCAATTTACATTCCTCACTGAAATTCATTTGCCCCACTCATATTCTTTATGGCAGTAGTAATAATGTCAATAGTAAAATAAAAAATCTCATCCAAGATCAAAGCCAGAATGACACATTGCATTTAGTTGGCATTCCTTATTAGTCTTTTTTAATTTCAAAGGGTTCACTGGTCTTTTGCTTTCTTTCATGTCCTTGACATTTTTGAAGAGTACGAGCCCTTTATTTCATAAAAAAAATTAAATTTTTCTGACATATTCCCATAATTTAAGTCATATACTTTTGGCAGCGAAACCAAAGAAGAGGTGTACTTTTGTTAATTATTCATAAGGAGGTTTTGACATTTATTGTCATATTGTAAAGTTAACTTTGATTGTTAAAGTAGTATCTGCTTAGTTTCTACCCTGCAGAGTCATCATTTTTGTGTTTATAATTAATAATTGCCTTTTCAAGGATATTGAAAAATAACCATGTTTCTAATCAAATTTTCTTCCTTCAGGTTCAGTAATTATTGAAATTTTTGTATAAACAATTATTATAATGGTTGACTGCAAACCAGTAATTTTTTTAATTCAATACTTCCTTCTTCCTAAATTGATATGCCATGGTAAGTAGTATTTCAAGATGACAAGGCAGGAAATTTGAAAATTGTTTTAATTTTTCACTTTCATCTATTATCATGCTACTCAATGATGTGGTTACCAGTTGAGAAATGTATAGCACATAAAGAAGGGAAGGCGCATGATCAGAGTGAAATCTGTGTTGTATCAATAAATTTAAATGACTTTTGAAAAGTATTTAATAACCTGAAAAAGGAACATATATACAATCAAGGCAAAAATCACCAAATCACCCCTGCAGTGATTTCATACTGTTACCCACCTAAGAAAGACAGACTTTGTTGAAGAAGCAACCACAGATTTGTGATCTATATTATAGGGTTCCGATAAGATTGCTCAAGATTCTAAATCCTTTTATCCAGTTATGTTCTTCACACAGGGTGTACAATAGGAAGGTTTCTAATGTGCCCACAGCCATACTTTCCTTCTTAACACTAATATAAGTGAGAATTGGATTTACTCAATGTGTATAATTATTTGCAAAATGCTCAAACCCTTATGTCATTGCCCCCTGGAGTTTTTCAGAGAATAAAAATCATAACCAGCACCTTGTTGAATGACGATGAATCATAGTTGGATTTCACTTAAAAGAAAGAAAATCTCTTAGTAGATACCCCAAAACAAACATTGCCAGTTGGAATATCATTATCAGAATAGATGTCCTCATCATCACAATCATATGCTTTATTGATTTCAAAAGCATCCTTAGTCTTTCTTTCAGCAGCTTATATAAAACAGCCACTGAGCCGTAACATCTGCTTGGCAGTATTAACATAATACATTTTAAAATCGAGTTATAGAAGGCATTTCAGTCTTCAGCTGCATTGTTTTTCTTGTTAATGTCCTATAGTTAATGCAATACTTCATCTCTAAAAAGCAAAGCTCAGATTATCTGATTAAATTTGACACCAAGAAGAATAATGAGTTGCATTATCTGAAGACATGAGTGATGCATTTGTTCATACACAGAAATCACTACTGATTATGCCCTTAATAAGTAAATCAGTATTAGATAAGAAATACTATTGTTTTCTGCATGCTCAAAGACTTTAGAGATTGGGAGTATCAATTTTTAAACAATGATTCGAATCCCTATTAGGCACAAGACTATAAATGAAGATTTTGATGTAGGTTGATGTGAAAGAAATAAGGTTTTTCAGGAAAAATCAATGTGAAGATGTAGGTGATGTTTAAACTAAAACACGTATGCATCTGTACCCTTAGAAACATCACCGCTATGTGTGGGAGGTAAGTCAGTGTAGTCATCTCCAACAAATGCTGAGTACAGGTAGTAATGCATTGACCCTGATCAGGGTAGTAATACATGTTCATGGGGATAATACAGACTAGCAATCAAATGTAAAACAGTCCTTTTTATTTTCTGTTAGAGGAAGCAAAGACAAGGGTAACTATGACTTGCAAAAAATTTGTGCATTCTGCAAAGAACTAGAAGAGTTCATAAGCTCCCCCCCAAAAAAAAAAAGAAGAAAGAAATGATAAATGTTTAAGGAGATGAAACTGCTAGGGGCTGAGGATATAGCTCAGCGGCATACGCACCTCTCTTAACAAGCGTAGGGTCCCTAGTTCGTATCCCCAGTGCCCCCCAAAAGACAAACGAACAAAAAAAATGAGCTGGAAATGCTAATTACTGTGATATGATCATTACACGTTGTATACAAATGTCCCATACATATACACAAACATTATTTTTCAATTAGAAATACACTTTTAAAAATACTAAAAAATTTTAAAATAATTTTTAAAAGGAAAGCACAGAGGTTTTTGGTACATAAAGATTTCCTTCAGAAAGAAAATTTGCACCTACGAGCAACTAGAAATTGAAGTAATCATTTTGTTCAAAAATGAATATAAGGGGTCGG
>RJWT010038534.1:0-12851 GCA_004365215.1 Cuniculus paca | reverse complement strand
GCAACCACTGTGGAGGTCAGTCTGGAGGTTTCTCAAAAAGCTAGGATTGGAAGTCCCATTTGACCCAGCTATTCTGCTTCTGGGCATATTCCCAGAAGAAGTGAAATCATCTTACCACAGTGATATATGTGCACCCATGTTTATAGCAGCACAATTTGTAATAGCCAAATCTTGGAAACAACCCAAATGCCCATCAATTGAGGATTAAAGATGTGGTACTTTTATACAATGGAGTACTATTCAGCTATGAAAAATGATCACATTGGGGCTTTTATAGGTAAATGGATGCGACTTGAGACCATACTCATAAGTGAAATAAACCAAACACACATGTGTAAACACTGCATTGTCTCCCTAGTGTAAGAAACTGAAAGACTCGATAAGATAGAAAATTCCCGATAAATATGGAAAAAAGGTTCTGAAGTCCAACGGTGCTTTTATTCTTTGATTTGATTGGTTTAAATCCCTTTCCTACAATCTGATTGCAATATGTGAGAAGGTAAGAGCAGCTCTTTTGAAAAATGGGATACTACGGTAGCCATCGCTGATTTCTTGTTGGCCATCTTGATGGCCTGTAGTGCTCTTTTGTTGTATCTGGTTTTGTATTGCTTTGTTTTGTTTGAGTTTATTGTCTGTAAATGTATGAACAACCATTTTGAGGAAAGCAAGAGACACTGGGGTAACCACAGTTAACCTCCTGTTGTTATGATTTGAAGAGCTGTGTAGCTTTCTGTGTTCTGTTTTGAAATGCTGTATTGTGTTTGACTCTATTCTGTTTTCTTTTGCTTTGTTTGGTTCTGTTTTGTTTTGTTTTGTTTTGTTTGGTTCTATTCTCTTTAAAATAAAAAAAAAGGGGCCTCTAAGAGACTATATCTTTTACTTAGCTTCAAAAGTAGAAAGCAAGAAAATTCTCATCTAAATTGTAATTCTCTCCATGTATGTTTAAATTTTTATCTGTCCCACATTTATACTATATCTAGTCACTAAGCAAGCCCTACTCCATCCATCTCAATGCAAACATTCAATCTCTGCACAAAGGCATTTTCTGTCACCTTAATTTCTCTACTCTAACTGATACAAATTGTTCTCCCTTGATCATTGTGAAATAAAATTTGATGTAAAAGGAAAGATTATGAAGATCATTCAACAATAACTATAAATGAACTATATTTAAGAAATCATTTATATGAGTTTTACCACTGCTTTCAGAGGCTAACCATGTTACCTTGACAGAGCAATATTACCTTCCAGGCCTCAGTTGCATAATCTATGAAATCCAGAGAACAGGCTAATTGACATTATTCTAATTGGCTAATGAAATTGAAACTGAACCTAATTAAGTACAATTAGAAATTCTCTTCCTTAGCCACACCACCCACATTTGAAGTGCATGATATCTAAATGTAACAAATGGTTAGAGGATATACAATTGGGTGACTCAGTTGTAAAATATTTCCATCCTCACTGGATGTTCTACTGGACAGCATAAGACCATTGCCTAATTTATAGAGCATGTTACAGGGCCATATGTGAATCCTGTTTGATTCTTTTATAATAGTCCTGTGGAAAAAAAGCCAAAATTAATAATCCTACTTTACATCCAGGAACTAAAGTCCAGAAAGGCAAAAGTGACCTGTTAAAGTTCATATAGGACTCAAACCAATATTTCCTTTCAATTCCAAGTATTTCTATCCATCATCTTGCCTTCTATAACCAGGTATGTCCAGCCCTGATGCTTGCAGCGACCAATGATGCTTATGAATTCTTTGAAACTGTGAGAAAGTTTGCTAAATTTGATCAAAGAACAGTGACTACTTTCTTTGTGCCTTGCTATGTAGATGAGAGTACAAATTTTGTGAGTTATGAAATAATAAGCAGAACCATTTTTAATATAGATTTAAAAATGAAAAAAATACTAAATATTAAAAGAAATAGGTAAAATAGGAAAAGGCATGATTTTGGTACTCAGGTATCAAGACATGGAGGGTATGGCCAGAGAATTACCATTTTCAGTAATTACTATTTGCCTTTGTGTGCACACATGTGTGTGTGTGTGTGTGTGTGTGTGTGTCTTTTACTGGTATTGAACCCAGGGCCTCTTGTATGTTAGACATGCTCTCTACCATTTAACTACACCCCTAAATAGTTGCTAAATTTCCCAGAGTGGCCTCAAACATGTAATCTTTCTGCCTCAGCCTGCAAAGTAGCGGAGATTACAGTAAGTCACTGCTCCTGGCCTTTTAAAACTACGTATATACATTACTTTGACAAAGAAAAAAGTTATATAAAGAAAATAATTGGACTTTTATTATTTTGTAGCATAACAGTATACATTAGGCTTTCCCTTACATAGATCAAATAACCCCAGCCCTAAAACTTCCCTTTAAATCACTCATTTTCCATTTGTTATTCTTTGACATGATTGATTCTCTCCTGTCTTTTCAAAAAAATCTTAGTCCAACTTAAAGATTTCCCATTAGATCCCTCAAATATCTGTGATCTGATATATGCATCTATTTTCTTAATTCTTAAATACTCATTTCATTTTTCTTGGCATTTACCATAAATATGTAATTTAGATGGATAAAGTCAGTAGCACAGATAGCATAAAGTAGATATTTGAGAGTATTTGTTAAATGAATATGTAAATATGTATTCAAACTAAGAAAGCACGTAGGCAATTAGAATGTATTTTGGTAAATAGTGAAAAGAATTACTGTTACCCTCCAAAAAGTGAGGGAAAAAGGTTGACAAAACAAATTTAGTAAGTTAAAAAATGAGCATCCGAAACCAGTCCCATGCTTATTTCTCCATTTGTGTTTCTTTGTTCTAATCCTCTGATTCTGTGAAAGGTGAAGTACCTTGCTCCAGATTCCTCTTCCTCTAAGCAAACCCTTTTCCCTTTTGTTCTTTCATCCTTATATCTGGATGTTTCCTTTTAAAGTGTAAACCTAGGTGTTACTTTCCTTAGGGGAAACAAAGAAGCACATAGCTGGTCCCTGGTTTTAATGATTTACAAGTAGTGCAATATGAACAGCTTAGGTACAGTACTAGAAGTGCCGATTGCCATGAGCAAGTAAATACAGTGCCTCCTTCAGTCTCACAAACAAGATCTAATCAGTATGTGTGTGTACACATGAATGTGTGTGTAAGATTCTCCTCTCACAGTGAAGGGAAGAGACTGTCCCTTCATTAATAGCATCCTCAAATTTCAACATTTATTACACAATCAATCGAAATCTCTTCTTTCTTCAACTAAGAGTAAAGGAAGTTGAGAAGAAGAGCAAACAGCCTTTTCTCAATAAGAGAAGTGCAGTCACCCCAACTTTGGACTAAACATGATGTCTTCCTGTCAAGCTGAATCTGATCAGCTTTTTTTTTTTTTTTTAAAGCAGACTTGGGATATTCTCTTTTTCCCCAAGAACTTTCATATCAGATTTTCCCAATCTCTCAAGGTCTTGGGTGGAACATAAAGTCATGTTAATCAAAATGCTGACTTACAATAACAAAAGTACAGGCAGCTTAAACTACGGAAAACAAGCAGTGGGCTAACTACATTTGTAGGAGTTGCTTTGCTGTGGTGATCATGAGAAAAGAATTTTTCTTAATCATTACCATTCTCAAATACCCTTTGTTCCAAATTATTGTTCAGCCTCAGAAACTCCATTTGCCTGATGTCAGGTCTCTGTGATTTAAACCTATAAACTCCCTGGATCTCAGAACTCAGGCAGTTGCTTTTCAATCCTCCCGCCTGCCTGTATATCCTGGCGTGTGTGTATTAGTAACGATGAACCAATAGCATTTCTGCACAACTCTGTAATTCTTCAGCGTAATGGGAAAGCCAGTCTAAACTCTGCACTCTAAATCACATTGTGAATATTAACATTTACTTGGTCAATCTTTATTCTTCTACCCGTTCCTCATGGAGGAAAGCAGGTTACTCAACAAAAGTACAATCCATTGTGTTGTGTAAATACATTGACAATGCCACAAATTAGCTAATGTTGACTGGGCCCCCCCCCCAGAAAGGCAGATAAATGTTACAATAACAATCGCAACAACAACATAATCCACCAGAGGACTATTTAAAAATATTCTTCAAGACCAAACCCTTTATAGATTTTACTAAGTGTGAAAAATCTCTTGATCTTACATCATTCCACACATCAATTTTTTGACATTTTAGGGAAGTGTGAGGCATCTGTACTGGAAAATCTGGTTGAGAGCTAATAGGTATGACTTCTAGAGAACGACCATATATTTCAATACCTGGAAACATAGCCAGCACTTTTAAGAACACCCATCACTCAATCAAGAATGATTTTGTTTTGCTTTATATGATTCTAAAACATGGGAGGACAACAAAAATCCAATCTTCAGAAGCTCAAGGCATTGATCTGGGTGAAAGTCTAAATTACTTTACTGACTTGTTACGTGCTTAGGGACTTGCTGTGAAATATGAAACCAAACATCTAGTAGTACTGAAAAATCACAGAAGTCATCAAATCTTATAGTTGGCAGAGCTATTGAAAGATCAAGCTTATTCTTTTTTTTTTTTTCAGGTAAAAAAGAATCTTTCAAATGTAAGTTGACATTAAACTAAACAGGCACTTAGTAAATGTTAGCCGATTTATGCCAATGAAAATGATCAATTAGTTATGCAGTGGCAAAGTATTAGCAAACTTTACTGCTAAGGAATTCTTTTATGCTTTCTGTCACTTAGAAGATATTTTAAAGGACTTACTATGTGCCTTTCCTTGATATGGAGTTTCTCAGTATTTGAAGGCACATTATTTATCGAGGCTTATGTCAGACTGTCCTCAACAATAGCAATGGTAGAAGTAAGTTTCTCAAGAATGGCCTGTTTCTTGGAATGTTCCCATTTACTGAAACTAGTCTTTTTAAAACTGGAAACATGAATGAAAATTTAAAAAGAGAGAAAACAAAAATACTACTCAGAACAGATAAATCTCTCTTTGGGGATAAGCAAACTGAGATTCAAGAATGAGTATCCTGAAATTTTCACAGATAGGTACATGTTTTTACTTCTCCTACTTGTTAAAATGTACTTAAAATCACAGTAAAATTGTAAAGAAAGATCAAGAAGCATGAGTCAAAAGATATCAGCATACAATTCATGGAAATAAAAAAAGCAGATGATTTTGAGCAGCTGGATAGAAGAGGAACCAAGGGAGTTGAAAACCACACCTACAATAATGGAGGCATAGAAGTCACCAATGCACACTGAGAATCTAGAAAAACTCAGGTACTGAAAAGACAAGAAATATATGAGAGTGGGAGTGTGGGTGGGCTTGAAAATAGGATTACAGTCTATAAAAATAAAATAAATTACATAAAGTCTACAGATAAACCAACTTCATTTCCACATCCTTTCTCTAATCCACATAGTTAACGATTGCCCCTTTCCCATCCTTCTAAAGATTCCAGATTAAGCTTTTAGGTTGAAAATTAAGGAATTCTTAACTTGTTAAGGGCTGATAGAGCAAACTTTTGGAGTAAGGTAAGAGCATAATAACAGTATTCAGGGAAACTTGATGCTACCAGACAGATGTTTTCTTTTTCTAGACTGTCTACTACTTGGTCCTCAATACAGTAGCACTCAGGCAGGAGAATGGAGAAAATATGCTGGTCCAAGAACTTTTGACATTACATAGGTAGTCACCTAACAAAATGGCAGGTTCCTACCTGAAAAAACTAAGTAAGGTGAAGCCCGCTAGTCTAAATTTCCATGATGTATAGAGCCAGAGCTACCAAGCAGGTTACCTAAAACGTAAATGAGCAGTCAAGGATCACATGACATTTTAGGAAAGCAGCTGACATAAAAGAAATAAAGTAAAGAAATAGAAATAACTTGAAGGAAATAGGGACAATGTGTGTAACAGAAGAAAAATGTAAAAAATATAGCAATTACTCTCAGAATAAAGAAAGAAGATAGAACAAGGAAGCACAAAAGAGAAAGACAATAAGATCCACAACATGGAATTTTGGAAATTGGATTTAAAATATGATAGAAAATTTTAGAATCTAATGGAATGTTTATAGTACAGAATTGAGGAAATCTCCCAGAAATTAGGGGAAACAAGTCAAAGATAGTGAAACAGAAGAGAAAACATAAAGAACAAGAGGACTAGTATAAGATGTGAATGGCAAGGTTTCCAGAGAGAGAAAACACAGAAAATGAAAGGAAGAAAATTAGAAAGAATCTTCCTAGAACTGAAGAACATGAAATTCCAGATTCAAGAAACATAAGAAATGAGCAATGCTTTGGACACATGTGAAGCTAGATGACTCAAATTTCAATACTTGGGACCAGTATAACTGCGAACAAGACAAAGATTCTCACAGTTTCTAGGAAAAAATATATTTCAAATCTCAGAAGAGAAATGAGAAATCTGAGTGGCAGTGGACTTTTCAACCACCCACTGAAGAAAAAAACACCTAACACTTCCCAAATTCTAGTTTCAATCACAGAATTCCATAATCAGCCAAATAATCAATCAAGTATAAAGATGGCAAAAAGACATTTTCAGACATGCTCATTTGCAAAAATAAATTATGTTTCGTGCACCACCCTAGAGAAGGGAAGCTACTGGAGGGGGTGTTCTAAAAATAGCACAAGAAACTAAAAGAAAAAAAAAAAGCATAGGATCCAAGAACCAGAAGATCTAACACAAGTTCAAGTGGAAGGAATGTTTAGGGCAATGGCCAAAGGAGAGTTTAACAGCTCGCTGAACAGGGAATCTAGACAGTTCAGTCTATACAAGAACAGAAGGTGGTGTGTGTGGCGGGGGGAATAGGTATAGAAGAAATATGTTAAAAACAAACATACAAAATATATTGTAGACTATATTAAGATTTATCTTCTTAAAACACTTGTTGTAAAATGCATGTAAAATTTGTCCTAAGTGTACATTTTTAAGTGTACGTTTCACTGTGTTAAGGTAATTAATATTGCTAGGAAACCAATCTCCAATGGGTTTTTTTAAAATCTAGTCAAAGAGAAGTTCTGCATTCATTAAACAGCATCTCTCTATGCTCATACCCCAAAGGCCCTGGGATCAGCATTCTACTTTCTATTTTTGTGAATTTGACTACTTTAGATTGTTCATGTAAATAGCATCATAAAATATTTGTCTTCTTAGGACCAGCTTATTTTACTTAGCATAATGTTCTCAAGGTCTGTTTGTAGTATGTGTTAGAAACTTTTCTTCTTTCTTATAGTTGTATAATATTCAGTAGTATGGATTTACCTATCATATTTGTCTGCCCATTTGTCTGTCGAGGGACATGTGGTTACTTCTATCTTTTGCCTATTGCTAGTAATGTTGCTATTAACATCAAAGTATGGATATCAGTTTGGGATCCGACTTTCAGTGTTTTGAATGTATACTCAGAAGTGGACTTGAAAACACTTAAAAGTGGATTTGACTACTTACTTAGTATTAATAAGCTTTTCATTACTGGGATGAAATGCCTTGTATACACCACCTAAAGTGAGAAATGCTTTGTTTTTGGCTCAAAGTTTCAGACATTTCAGTCCATGGTAGAAAAACAAAGTGGAAGGGCATGGCAGAGGAAAGTCGTTAGCATTTTTTTTTTAAATAAAGGAAGATAACCACAAGGCTCTTGTAGGTAAATGGATACAGCTTGAGATCATGCTCATGGATGAAATGATTCAGAGACACGAGTGAATTTCATGTTGTCTCCCTTGTATAACAAGCTAAAGGAAAGTCGTTAGCTTTTTGGCAGCCTGGAAGCAGAGAGCAAGGAAAAAGCCAGAAGAAGCCAAGATCAAGTACAGTCCCCAAGGGCACACCTTCATGACCTACTCAGATACACCAAAGAGTGTGCTTTAGTAATCCTCTAGGTGTCTCTAGTGAACAATCCAGATTAAACATCACATGCTCAGAAGATCATATGATAACTCTATTTTGAAGTTTTTGAGACTGACCATGCAGTTCACGATTCCAGTTTATCCACATCTGCACTAACATTTATCGTGTGTGTGTGTGTGTGTGTGTGTGTGCATGATAGTAGCATCTGATATCTCATCATGGTTTTGATTTTCACTACCCTAAGATCTACCAATATTAAGTATGTTTTCAAATCTTGTTGGCCACTTGTATAATTTTGGGGAAAATGTCTATTCACATTTTTAACCTGTTTTTAATTTGGGTTTTTTGTGATCATTAAGTCGTAGTTCTATTTGTAGTCTGGATATTATTAACTTTTACCATATACATGATTTGCAAATATTTTCTCCAATTACAAGAGTTACTTTAATTCTGTTGATTATGTCCTTTAAGTTCCAGATGTTTTTATTTTGATGTAGTCTGATTTATCTATTTTTTGTTGCTGTTACCTCAGCTTTTAGGGTCATATCCAAAAAATCTGAGTGGCAGATTGCTATATCCAATTCATAAAGCTTTCCTCCTGGGTTTTATCTATGAGTTCCATAGTTTTGCTTCTTCACTTTTGATATTTGATCCCCTTGAGTTAGTTTTTATATATGATGAAAGGTGAAGGTGTACACATGTGGTGTAGGTAGCACGTTATTGGACCTTGTTTTTTAAAAAAGATTCAGTTAAAGTTTATGTATTTTGATTGGGGCATTTAATCCTTTCACATTTATGGTAATTACTGATGGGGAAGTACTCACTTCTCACTGCCATTTTGTTCATTAGTTTCTATTTGTTTTAATTCCTCATTTTCTTCCTTGCTGCCTTCCTCTGTGCTTTTTTGATTTTTGTAGTAACATGCATTGATTCCTTTCCCATATATTTTTGTGAATATTCTGTAATTTCTTTGCCGTTACTATGGAAATTACATACATCCTAAAGTTGTACCAATCAATTTTGTACTGGTAACAATACCAATAATATATAATGCTATTTCTTTACAAATATACTTCTCCAATTTGTTACAGGTATCAGGCATTGTGTATTTATATATTTAATATATGTATATATGTAATGTGTTCATTAACAGATTTTTTTATGATTTTATCTTTAAAATTTTAACAAAGATAAAAATTTAATATGATGCAGACATGATATTTAGTGCCATTAGCACAAAAAATGGACATTCAACAGACAACACTTAAAAACTAGGTAAAATTATTTTTAAAAAATGAATAGCTTGAAGGCACTGGAAAGTGACCAATGATATGCAGAGAATGGAGAAGAGTATAAATTCGACAGACTGCTATTGCTCTTGGTAACAACTATGAATCTGTGACTTTGTTGACTAAATATGTTCCCCAAACCTCATCCCAGCTCTAGTGACAGAAAATTGCAATCCTGTCAGGGTAAGGTGGCAGACAACAAAGTTCAGATTGTCAGAGCAGTGGGAAATTTAAGAAAACAAGTTTTGGAAATGAGAGAAGATCAGAAAGCCTGAGTTTAATATACGCATATAAACTGCCTAAATCTGACTGCCTACTGCATTACACGTATGCACAGGAACACTGAGGAGTTCAACAAAAAAGCAGGCAGAAATTACAGGAGCATCTACACTTGAAAGGCATCACTGCTCCTAATGAGATCTGTGAATTTTATGTCATTAGAGGAGTTCATTCCCTACTCACATACAATTTGAGTGGCAAAACATGGAAGCCTTACAGTTTTGAGATGTCACAGTGAAGAAATGTAGGCTGAAAGAACAACTGGAAATTTAGGGGAACCATAGAGAAAGGGTGCCACAGAGAAGTTAAGCTTCAAAATCTTAGAGAAAAAATGCTCAAATTCTGGACCGATTGCTAAACACTGCAGTACAGGGAAGACAACCAGGACATAGGTTTGAAAAACTACAGCATGTGAGAATTCTAGTTTTGTAGTTTGAGTCCAGACAAAAATAATTGCATATTAGAACAAAAACCAAATAATCTTCAGAAGAACAGTATAGAATTCATAGTCACTACCATATACATAATGTTTAATTTTCAAAGTACAAAAAACAGTGAAGGGTGAACACTACCAAGGAAAAAGACATCAATAGACACAGACATTAATTGGGCCATGCTGTTGTATTTATAAGAAATTGATATTTAAAATCAGATATTATATGTTTAAAGGATTAGAAGAAAATATGTTCGAGGAAGTCAAAGAAAACATGGTATAAATAAGTGAAAAGACAGGAAATCTCAACAAAATGAAAACTCTACCAAAGAACCAAGTAGAAATTTTAAAGCTTAAAAAAACACTTGAAGTTTTAAAACTCACTAGATGTTCTCAACAGAAGACTTGTAATTTAAAAAAACTGTGAAGTTGAAGATAAATGAAATTACCCAGTTTGAAGAGGCTAAAACTTTGAATAAAAATAAACCCATCAGAATCCTAAATGAATGGAACCAAAGAAACAAGCATAAAAATATTTGAAGAAATAATGTCTGAACACATAAAGCCTATGCACAAATGTTTAAAACAGTCACATTCACAATACGGTAGCCAGAAAAACTGGGAGCAACCAAAACTTTTCTTCATTAGGCAAATGATTAAACAAACTACAATACATCTATACAACAGAATATTACTTAGCAATCTAAAAAAGAACTATCAACACACAAAAGATCACAGAGAAACCTAAAATGTATCTTTCTAAGTGAGAGAATCCAGTATGGAAGGCTGCATCATGGATGATTTCAATATACTACATTCTGGAAAAGGCAAAAATGGAGAGATAGTAGAAATATCAATGATTGTCAAGGATTTAGGGATAGGTGGAGGAATGAATAGGTGAAGACCAGGAAATTTTTCAGACATAAAAACTATTTTGCGTGATATTTTAATTGCACACATGCAGTGTAATGCATATATTACCCCCCAAAAAACAAAGCTACTACCTATACAATACAAACAGTGAACCTAATATAAATTCTGGGCTTTAGTTAATAATATGTCAGTATTTGTTAATCATTACAAATGTGCAATTTTAGTGTAAGATGCTAATAAGTAGAAAAATTGTTTAAAGAAAAGGTTATGTAGAAATCTGTATGTTCTGTTGGGTTTTTCCGTAAATAACATTTTCTAAAATTAAATAAATAAAATTGAACCTATTAAATTTCTTTAAAAGCATCCCAAGTTTGATGAAGAATACTATAAATTATTTAATAATGCAAATTTTTCTTAGTCATCAAGTGCAACTTTTGCAGATTTTCTGCTAATAAACGATTACATACAAAATTGTAAACTAGAAACTAGAAAGTGGACACTAGGTACTCCTGGGAAATAATTCTTTTTTATTTAAGAATCTAAGAAGAAAGACTTGACAAGTTAATTAATTTGGCCTTACTCTTTCCTAAAAGCTCGTATCACTCAAATCATTGCCACATTATGAAACATTTTCCATGTATTAGAAGTGTCATGACCTACCAAATATTAGCCTTTTTGATTTTAGGACACAGGAAAAATATGAGGAAGTACTTCCCTAAGGCTTCAGCAGTGTTGGTCGCAAGTGTCAATGTGTAAAACAATAGATTGTACTGTCTGCATTCTGAGTCACAGATCCTGACAGTGGTGACTAGGTGTTTTTTAACAGGTTGTTTTTCTGTCTTTGTGACATGTGAAACTCTCTAAAGTATGTGGCCACTCCTGCTACAGAAAACAAGGAGTAATAGTATGAGCATGTTCTTTAGAAATACTCATACCATATGTCAAAAGATATGAATAAAATAAGCAAAAGTGTATACTTTTGGCAATCAAGCATTAAGATACAGGCAGGGCTGGCAAGAAACTGAAGTACTGTTTACCAATAATTACTGTTTTTTGGCTTTGAAACTGACTACATGTATTACTTCAGTTAGAAAAAAATTAAAGACAGAAGAGACTTGGACTTTTCTGACTTCAGAACATTGCACTTTGACTTTACCAGCTGCAGAGGGAATTGTCCCAGTTCAAAACCCATTATTTTCAAATAGATCATTTTTCACTTTGTGTTCTTTGAATCTATTAAATTTCTTTAAAAGCATCCCAAGTTTGATGAAGAATACTATAAATTATTTAATAATGCAAATTTTTCTTAGTCATCAAGTACAACTTTTGCAGATTTTCTGCTAATAAATGATTACATACGAAATTATAAACTAGAAACTAGAAAGTGGACAGTTTGATGTGATTCACTTATTTATTCTCCCAAAACGTCTCAGACCAAATAAAATAATTTCTTTCAGGATCTACAACATATACATATGTTTTATGATCTATGTTAGTGAACTAACATACGACCTATGATCTATATGTGATATAACATATACATATGTCTTACTAACTTTTTTATTTATCACATTTCCTGTGATTGACCACTGATGGTTGATTAAGATTCATGAGTTCTGAAACCATACTTGAATGAGAAAACTTTTTGGTGAACAATGAAGAGAATTTAAAAAGTCCATTAATATTGGAAGAAAAAGATGATAGAGCAAAATGTCAGAGTTGCATATATGTTCTCTCAAAAGACAAAGCAAAGAATGAAGACTCAGAAGAAGATCACTCTGTCCCTGTGACTCACCATTCCACTGTCACCTCAGCCTTGGAGAACACACACATAGTACAATATCAAAGACTTGGGGTTCTAGTATCTATGACAAGTCCCTCAGTCTTGGTGCTGTTGGCATAATTGGCCAGATGCTGCTTTGTTGGCGGCGATCTGCCCTCACTATATGATGCTTAACAAAATCCCTGGATACCAGTGACATCTTCCCTCCAGGTGTGACAAACAAAATATACCCAGATGTCACAAAACGTCCTCTTAGACATTTTCCCTTGACTGAAATCTACTAAACCAGAGGGAATTGTGTACATTCATTTCACCGACCTTAATACAATACTGTGCAA
>RJWT010038533.1:0-12858 GCA_004365215.1 Cuniculus paca | reverse complement strand
CACCAAGAGAACGAGGCAGGGTCTCCAGGACAAAGAATAAAGAATAAAAGTCCTGCCTTGGAGTGTTTACCCAACAAATGTGAGAACTATTATCTTTAACCAAGAGATGGTAAGAAGTTTCCCATGTGGACCCATGAATTTAAATGGAATGGAAATGGGAAACTCCGGATGGAATGGTAGCTCACCTGTGTTGAAGTTGGATCAATGTTGAATGGAGTGTGGCATCTGTGAGTCAGCAGGTCCCAGAGCAAGGAAAATACAGCTGTAACAAACAGTGGAGCTCAAAACCAAGGATAAACATTGGGAGCCCGCACATCATTATCCGAGTGGCTGCACCAGACTGTTAGGTTATTTTAAGAGCAGCGCAGAGAAGCAGAAGATAGAGTACTCTGGTGCGGTAGAAAAGCAGGATTTATCCAAGGGAAGAATTTATTGGGGGAGGGGTTGAGGACACAGAGGAAAACATCCAGCCTGGGTGGCTAAACTATTTTCCCTGCAGGGCATGGATGCCACAGGGGTTTTGAGGTCTGTAAATGGAAAGGGATGGCAATTGGGGGTGGGCACTGGTGACATGTCATGGAAATTTTGGCAATTAGGAGGAAGCTGTAATCAGGGAGGGAGGGGCTGGTGGTCCAGCTACACCGCTGCCATAATGTCCAGCAGTTTATTAGGACAGAAACCTTTCAGGAAGAATCCAGTGCAGAAGCCCAGATACCTTGCAACTTTTGGGGAGACAGACACCTCCTGCTTTGGGCCAGATCTCAAGACAAAAGATCAAACAAATGCACCCACGTCCTAAGGATTGATATTCTAAATAGTTCTCTATCACTCTGAGAAAGCCAGGAGTCACAATCCCAATCCCCTATGGGAAGAGTCACTGCTCTTTAAACATGCCAGACAAGCTTTCCCATTTGTCCCCAATTTAATCAATTTTACCTGAGCAATTAATCTTATTGATTAACTATAGTTGTGTCCCACCTTATGCCCACCTTGCAAGTTTCCATGTTTTCTCCACCTTGGACCCCATCTCACCTCATGGTTTTACTCTATGAAAGACCCTAAAAACACAGGGACTTTGGCAACCCACTCAGGACCTCTTCTGGCTCTCTCCCAGATGGAAGTTTTCTTTCTCTCAACAAATATATTCTGCTTTTAACTTCTGTTGTTCCTAAAATTCATTCTTTGATTTTAGAGAACACTAACTTGTACTGGACATATAGTAGACTGGAAATTTCCTTCCCCTATATCACTTTGTTTTTCTTTTCCTGTCATTTGCTTTTGCTGTTGCTTATCCATTGACCTTGCTTGGTGCTTCTGTTTTGTCTATGCTTTTAACTGTTGGTTTCACCATTTCTGTTTAGGATATTCTTGAGTATTTTCTGAAATTCTGGTTTGGCATTCATATATCACTTGAGATGATCATTTCCAAAAAATATCCTTATTTCTCCAAAATTTTCCTAGGTATTTAATCTGAGTTAGAAGTTTAGGTCTTGAAAACTTCACTCTAACTCTTTTGGCCTTTAATGTTTGTGTTGAGAAGTCTATTATAATTCTAATAGGTTTACCTTTATATGTAACTTTGTGCTTTGAAAATTCTGGTTTTTGTTTGGCTATCTGGCAATTTAATAGGGATATAGCTTGGTGAGCTTTTTCCATCATAGTGGTTCATTGTTCTGGAAGTCTCTCTTAATTGTATTGATATAGGAGGAAGAATTTTTCAACCTACCAGATGTCCCATATGATTTTGTGTGCTCTCATATTGAAGAATGAATTTTAGGAACAATGGAGGTTAAGAACAGAATATATTTATTGAGAAAAAGAAAGCTTCTGTCTGAGGCAGAGACAGGGTCTCCAGTGGGTTGGAGAGGACCCCACATTTTCTAGGGATTTTTATAGAGCAAAACCAAGAGGTGAGGCAGGTCCAAGGCAGAGAAAAATGGAAACTCACAAGTGCTTCATGAGATGAGACAGAACTATGGTCAACCAATAAGATTACAAGTGTAATTGTTCAGGTAAAATTGATTAAGTAGGAAGCAAATGGGGAAGCAAGGGGGCATGAATACAGAACAAGGCCTTTGCTTGATGAGGGTTGGGTTAGTGACTCCTTCTGGTTTCCTCAAGGTGATAGATACCTATTTAGAATATCAATCCCTGATGTTTATTCTTAGTGTATGACTACCTTTGTTCTGTCTTTTGTCTTGAGATCTGGCCCCCAGCTCGAGGTGTATGTTTTCTCCCATAGTGGCATGGTATCTGGTCTTCTGCACTGGCTCCTTCAAAGGTCTAGCCCTATTCGACTGCCTATAATATTCTATCTAACTTAGCTGTCTATAACAGTATGTTAAGGTCTTGTCTCATATAAACTTACTGTTAAAATTTCTGTAATCATATTAATAATTTCATATGTGTTATCTTCTAGATTTTCTCTAACTTCAATTATCCTTAATTTGGTCTTTATAGTGTCAGCAAGCAGATCTAATAGATGCTGAATGATCTTTTCTTGTTCTCATACATTGTTTTGTGTGGCTTCTTTGAGTATTTCATAATTTACCAGTTTGTCCTCAGTTTCAGATACTGTCTTCATATTGGTCATTTCTGCAATTTATGAATTTTCTAGTTTTTACTTTAGGTGTTTCTGTCTGATATCTTTTTGTGGATTCTATATGTTTGGTGAATTTGTCATTCATGTTTTTAACTGTTTTGGTCAGCTTTTCAAATTTTTGTACTTATTTTCTCCAAATCCACAGGGGCATTTTGAGTGATAATTTCATATATTTTTGGGTCATTTCCTCTTTGAATTCCCAAGTTTCTTCATCTCTTCTATAGTCTTTTCCTAGAGTTCTGCTTCCTGATATGTGATTTTCTCTCATCTGTACCCCCTTAATGTGCCTTAGAAGATTTGAAAGACATTTGTATCTTCTATTTCCTTGCTTTCCTATGATTCTGTGTGTATGAAGATCTGCTTTTTATTTTATTTTATTTTATTTTATTTTATTTTATTTTACTGCCTCCTTTTGTTTTCCTTTTTTGGTATTGCAATTTGAGGTCTAGTAAGATAGGAGAGTTTGTAGATTATATGAAGATTTTTAGTAAATGTTGCTTCCCTGTGATGTATTTTCAGCTTTAAAAGTGATTTGGACTGTGCCCCTATGTTTTGGAGAAACAATTACTTCTGCTTATAACCACATTAACAGATCTGATCATACATTGCTTATGTATGACGGATCTTGCATTTACACTTTCACCCCTTATCCTTTATGAGTATTATGTTCATTTACTGTTAGCAGTTGTTGTGTAATGAGGTGGAAGAAGTAGAGGGAAAAGATTGAAGGGTGTGTGAAAGAGTTGTGTAAGACTGTAGTAAAGGAGAAGATTGGTAGGGGTGAGAGTGATAGGTGAGAAAAAAATTTTATGTGAGGTCAGCTATGTTGTAGTAGCTTTTTGATTGAGTTGAAGGATTAATGTTGAGAATATTAAGAAGATATTTGTGAGGAGGATGGAGGTTTTGTGATTGAGGAAAGCTATGTGGCCCTTGGAATCTGTTGATAGGTTTGCATATGTGTAAAGTGAAAGAGATATGCAAGGGCAGTGGGGTAGATAAGATAAGGAATAGCCAAAGGATTAGGATGGGGAGATGGAGGGTTAATAGTGAAGAATAGGAGTGACTGTGAGAGAGAATATAGCAAATTAAAAAATGTAAGAGGGGGAAAATATATACTGAGAAAAAGAAGAAATAATGTAATAGTATTGCTGTGAGGGATTGAGGTGAAGAAACTACATAGGGAGATGGGAAGAAGGAGAGAACCTAGACACCAACTAAATCAAAGCCAATGGAAGAAACACATAAACAAAAACCAAATAAACAACAACAAAAAAAACAAAACATAAAAGAGCAAAACTTAATCAAATACTATACACCAATCCCCCAAATCCCCACAAAACCTGGAAGATATCCAATGGGAACTCAATCTACTCCAATAAGCCTGGGTGTTCACACCTCAATATTACCTCTGAGCTTTCCGCGGCAAAACTGAAGCTAACCCCGACTCAGGACTTGATTCCACCAGGTTACAGACATGCAAGCAGAGTCTGATGCTGACTCAGTTCTTAGTTTTGGAACTCTTGCCATTCTGCTCCCTGGGTGTGATGGTGGAACCACTGGTAGATTCACAGGAAAGTAATGGTGCACCATGTTGTATATGTTGTGTAGATGCCTATGCGCTCCCCAGCACCTGTCCTCGGGATTCTGCAGTTCCTTTCAGGATTGGCTGTGGGTTGTACAGGAGATGGCTATGACTGCTAATGAATTGCCTAGCTCCTTTCTCTGCGGACTCCTTGTGACACACTGCCCACAATTCAGCCAACCTTCTGACATGCAGATCTGGTACCAGCTAGTCTGTGTGCACGTGTCCCTGGCAGTCAGGATGAGCAGACCACCTAGGCAAGTGCGGTGGCCATGCGCTCCCGCTCCAGCAAATTGCCCGGCGGTCTGAGCAGGCAGGTTCAGGGGCTGTGCAGACTCAGCTAGGATGTCTGCCTGTGCACCTTGCTCCTGGGGGATCCTGAAAAGGAGAGGGGTCGGCTACCAGAAGTACCCACTGGAGAGAAGAACGTGGGAATGCCCTTTTGCCCAGGGTCTGGTGGTGAGTGCCTAATGCGGGAGGGTTGAGGAATGCAAAGTCTGACCCAGGAACCTGGTTTCTACAGTGTTGGGTTCTGCTCCTCAGACTTTCTGCCTCACTGCCAAAAATAGTTGCTCCTGGGAGGACTGGGTAATGTGGCAGGCAGATCCGCCCTGGTCACACTGCTTCATCAGTTATCTATTTTTCACTTAATCTATGGATACCATCTAAATAATTTTCTGTTTCGGTGGGAGAGCCCCTCTCACTTTCCAAATACCTTCTTTGACAGAAGATCCTTTGGGAGCTTCTTTAGTGCAACTGTCCCTCTATTCAACCATGTTGAACTCTCAAGAAGACTTTTTCTTTAATTGTAGAACAATATATAACAATGAAAACAACTGAACTACTGAACACATAACAACATAGATGAATCTCAGAAAGATTAACCTCCTACTTGCAAAACAAATTCAGATTAGTATTTACTTCCAGAGAAGGAAAACTAATGTGATTTAGGAGAACAGAGTTGTTAATATATCTTTTAATTGAGTGATGGGTATTTTTACTTTTTAAACCACATATAAAAATGTATAGTCATAAACTTTTTTAAAAAAATTAAAATAGCAATTAATTGCAGGATAAAAATCCCAGGAATTTTTAAGCAATTAGAGCTGTATAACGGTCATGCACAGAACTTAGGCAAATCAATATAATTAGATGGTAAATATCTGTAACTAATGACAGATGGAATAAACTAATTAGTCAATTTTATCTTCAGTAGATAGCTCTATGCCTGATGTATATTACATATTCAAGAAGTGTTTGCTGAATAAACAGATGAGTAAAACTTCAGACCAGACCTTGAAAATCACATTTATTATTAATGAGTTGTGGTGTTTGAATGGAAAATGGAGGAGCTCTTTGAAAATGTGTCCCATGAGTTTTAGGTCCTAAAAATGCAGAATAATAAAATACTGATGACTGGGAGGAATTACAGACAAAATGAAAACAACTTCTCAATTCATTTATTTGGCAGCATTGTAGGTCCTACATAGATACACAACCTAATAATTTCATACATATAACAGACTAACTTTAAAAGTGTCCTGTGGGAAAGTTTAATCTTCATGAGGAAAACACTAACATACTCCTAAAAATACAGCTGTCTTATGTAGCATTTAGTATGTTATATGTGAAAAATGTCAAATATATTGCATCAACTACAGTTTTTCTATGATCATATTTATAATTCATAATTCAGGAACCCACAAAACCAGAAAGACCTAATATATCGCAATTAATTTATCTCACAATTAACTATAGAAGTAATCAGCTGAGCACAGAGACTAAACTTGAAATACCACAATTAAGTACTCCGAATTAAGCAATATGTGTCCAAAATACAGATGATATCTGCTGTCAGATGTAGTGGCAAACACCCATAATCCCACCACTCTAGAAGGTTGAATCGTATGGATTGTAAATTTAAGCCGAGCCTGGGCAATTTCATGATTTAGTGTGATCCTGTCTGTAAATTTAAAAAAAAAATAATAATAATAAAATAAAGGATTGGGGATTTAACTGAGTAACTCAATCCCTAGTATTGTACAATAAAACAAAAATAACATGTTATCCCTTTAATTAACTTCAAGGCTTAAGGATTCATTTAACAAAGCAGTTCTGAACTAGAGGAATCGTGTCTTTGGAGTCTTTTACCATGTTATTTCTGCAACTGTCTCCCATGGTATTTTTCTTCTAGACATTTCCTATTCCTCTACTATTTTGTTTACTGCCTACCATATATTTCACCCTCCTAAAATCAACCCTACCTGTTGATACTCCATGCAAAGTATAATCACTACTCTTTTTTTTCTCTTATCCTTAACAAAACAACACGAAACAAAACAAAACAACTGACACATTCGTACTTATTTCTCTCAGAAATCTGATAACTTTTAGTCTAACCTTTGAAAAATGAGCTCATAATATATTAACAGATGAGGAAAGTTGACCTAGGAAAGCCCAAGGCTAAGTTTGGAGAACTGGAGCACTGCCCCAGGAGGCCGTGCAGTGGGACCATTCAGAGGGGCACTCGCATCTAACAAGGGCACACATGATGGCGTGCCATTTAAAAGACTACCAAAGGAGGGGAGATGCTACTGAATGATGTCATGTAATGGTCCCAAAGTCTGATGTTATCTACTCTACAACTAAACTCTCTGCTTTGCTGTTCACCTGCTTGACAATTGAGCTTTAGGAAAAAGAAAAGTGTCTGGAGAATACAGGGTCGATTAAATCATAGTTCAAAAGAGTTAAGGAGATAGATTCCTTTTAACACTAAAGTGGTACAAAATCAAGTGAAGAAATGAGACAAAAAATGAGAATTAAAAAAACATGACCTTAGTACAGTACATTTTTAGAATTCTATCTACTAGCTATTTATTGCATAAGTATGTATACAAATTACAGTGTCAGATAATGTAGAAAATGTGGAGAGTGTGTAGTGGCTATTTAAATGCAGGAACAAAAGCCAGTTATGTGTGATATTTTGAGCTTTAGTCACTATGACTAACATGGTGCCATAATAAAAAGCAGAAAATTAAGATAAAAAATTGATTTGGAAGGAAAAGGGAGTATAATTAAGTGAAATGCATTATAGGCAACTGGAAATGCAGAATGAGAATTCAAGCAAAAGGCTTACTGGGTAAGTGTCTCTTCTGGGTAATGATAGAGAACAAGTTGATGAATGACTTCTCTGCAAGCAAAATTGTCAGTGTAAGAGTCTTTGGACCTTGGGGACTATACAGAGCCTTGGTGATTTGGGGTCTGAAAGAACAGCATTAGTTATTCTCTTCTGCCATGATTCTGTTGTTACAGAACTAATAGCAATAAGGCATGTACCTATGTTTTCACTCACTCATTCTTTCATTTATTCCCTTATGAACCTTCTGTTTTCAAACTAATTAATCCCAGAAAATCACCTTAAAAATGAATGAAATCTATGATATTCTCAAATCCTACAGAAGAGCTTACCTGTTTCAATGACTTACAGGACATGATAACTTTTGGAGTGATATTGCATGGAAATTTGTCTGACATTATGGGTTCCAAAGCCCTTTGATTATATATGTATTTTGGGAATAGGAGCCACATTCATGCAGCATTTACAAAATGACTCCATTCCATTCCATGTAATCAATAACCAATTTTGAAGTGTCAGAGAGGGCAGAATACCCTCATCTTGGCAGCAAATGCTCCACAACTCACACTCACTTTGACAGGGGCAGTTCTTCAGTGGGACAGTATTTTATATCTTACTAGAAGCCATGAATACAATGAAATCACCAAATAAACATTGCTTGTTTGTTTACCTATTTAAAACAAAACAGCTAATTGTTCTTAAGTGCCATAGCTACATTGAGGCAAACAGCACCCCACTCCTTCCCACCTCCCAAACCTGCCTCCCATCCTTCTTTCACCTTCTCCATGGCAACCTCTAAAACAAGCCGTTACAATCCTGACATGGCACCAGGCTGACACCTTGGGCTGGGATTTAATTTTGAATTATGACCGCATTAGGAAAACAAATGATGTGGCCGTTTGCTTACAGAGAGAGCGGGGAAAATCATAAAACCCTCTTTTTTATGAGCTGTCGCTTGATTCGTTCCTGGAGCCCCAAGTAGCAAGCTTCTAAATCAATGTGTGCAGCTGTTTTGGCTTCTTGGAGCTCAGCAGGTGTATTGCTCAGCTCGGCTGCCATCTCCCTACACTCACATAACAAATAATAATATCTTACACACACCAGCCATCCATCAGAATTACTGCTGGTCCCTGAGAGGCTTCTTTCATTCTTCCCTACAACCCTTTATCCTCCTCCTTTCTTTCCTTTCTTTCTACTTTTTTTTTCTTCTTTAACAATACATGCACTACATGTATGGGTTTTTCATCTTATTTTTTTGGATGAGTTTAATTGAATCAACTCTGTTTTGATAAGAAGAGAGTGGGAAAGAGGAGAAAACCCCTTACAGTGTTTGTTTGTGTTAAAAAATAAAACAATACTAGTATTGTGACTGGTGAAATCAATTAGTCGTCCTAAGCAGTAAAGGCCCACATCTGGTGTGACTTAAGTTAATGTAAGGGAAAGGGCTGCGGAGGCCCAGAGACCTTGCGTTCTCATTTCAACAGGTAACGGAGAAGGCAGAAAAGGCCAATAATATACTACAAGTGCAGATATGATGTGATAAATACTGGAGCACTTGCTCAGAGGTAAAAATCTTTGCTGACCCATGACAACCAACTAAATGTTCCTTCTTAAGACTCACCACTGACTCCAGGGAAATGAAAGACCATGCGCCAAATTGAGACTATTCCAAAGGATCAACAAAACTATTTCCCAGGGAAATGCAGAGATAAGAACTAGAACTCCTGAGAATTAATGGTGGGGCATGTGAAGACAGATTTGACATGCGGATCCTGCAATTGGGGTAAGTTAATTGAAAGCAATCTGGCTATACCGCGCATGGTGCTAATAGCATAGGAGAGGCTTCTGAACGATACAGTCATTAGACTTGAATCCTGACATTTTGGTAGATGTTCATGGCTTAGCTAGTAAAAATGCAGGATGCACAGTTAAATTTGAATTTCAACTAAAGAATAAGTATTTTTGTAGTACAAGCATGTTCTATGCGATATTCGTACACATAATAAAATGTTTATCTAAAATTCAAATTTTAACGCATTTTCTATTTTTTTATTACACTTTCTAGGAACTTGAAGATTTTACATTTGATACCCTACTTGATGTTTTTCCATGTTATTATAGGTTAAAATGGAAAGTAGTCTTAATGAAAATATGCATACTTTATCTGCAAAACAACTTCTCAAAATTTATATTATTTACTAGCCTTGGATAAGGATTCATAAGATAAATGTCTTTAAAATTTATTTTTTAAATGAGGATCATTCTCATCCACAGAAGTATAAAATATTCCTTCATGATATATAGCATTTTTACCTTGATTGCTGAAGAGCTTGGAACCTAAATTGCTGCTCCATTTAAGAAATTGTTTTGGAACTGGCTCATTTTCCACAATGTATATTATGCATAACACTATGAAAACAGCATGCAGTGGTGTTCTTCTCTTGGAATTTTATAGAATGTTTTAGAAAATTAAAGAATCTTGGGGATTTACAGTAAAAATATCTGTTTTCCTTTTATTCATTTGAGGTTATTTAATTTGTTTGGTTACAGAACAACCTTTTAAAGAAATACCCACTTACTTGAAATACCAGAAGAACTAACTCATTAAATAACTTCAGCTGACAAGTGCTGGCTTATGGTTTTTACATTTATTTCCTCCACATTATCTTCACATCCTATTTATCTGTTTATTGTCTTATGCTACATGTATCTCATTGAAAATAAACTTATCTATCTTGAAAGCACACCATAAATAAATTCTAGACAAATAAGACAGTAAGGCCCTGCAGTGATTGGCATATATTGCTATTATGGTTTGTATATTGATGTCCCCCTCATACACTTATTGGTGGGGCTTTTCAGAGGTGACTGGATCAAGGGTGTGTGAATATGAATTAAGGGTCTATGTTAACTAAATTAGTTTATTGATTAGGTTTGTATAGCTGTGGGTGTGGAAAATGGAAAAACCTCATTCTGAATGTGGGTGGTGCCAACCAGTGGGATTGTAACCTGGGTCGAATACAAAAGGAGAGAGGGAAGGCAGGCTCCCTACTTTTTGCCTGCCTTGTCCTGGACTGTTTTTCTTTTGCTAGATCCCTCTGTAAGGCTGCCCTGCCTTGAACCCAGCTAACTATAGACTAAAACCCTTAAAAATTGTAAACTAAAATAAACCTTTATGCCTTCAACTTGTTTACATCAAGTATTTTGTCCTAGAAACAAGAAACTAAAATGATCACATGTGCAGTACACAAAATGCTTATGAAAGAGCTGTAACTTGAACATTCAGAGAATGATTGTCATTAAGGTCTTTTCTTCTCTTTCTTATACTGCTCACATATGTGAGGGTATCACTCCCCTTCAAAAATTTGTCCTTTTCTTTATATATTGGCCCTGATCCCATCATAACGTTCTCCTGGGTGGGGATCTTAGCTGAGACTCTCTATAATCAGTCTTCCAGCTATTAACTTCCACTCTGGAAATAGCTGTTTAGCAAGAGCCAAAGTCTTTGGAGTACATTACGGTAGTTAATGATGCTTTAGGAATAAAGCGGGCGGGAATCCTGTGAATTATTATTCTAAAAGTCTCAATTATTAAGTTATTCCATTGGCAAGATTACTTGGTCTAAAGCAATCATTCCAGAACAACATAAATTTCTTTTTGTCATAGAGTAATCTCATTCCAAGGAGGAAAAACTCTCTTACTTATTCCAACGCTGATGGCAGGTATCAGAAACCTAGAATGACAGGATAGTCCATGGGTATTTTTTGTTGCTATTTTTTTGAACCAATTTCCAACAGCTGGTTGCCAGTTGCCCCCTGATGTGGAGACATAAAAGCAAGGTCTCAGCACTGTGCCAGCCAGAATCAGGGAAGAAACTCAGCCCTCGTAAATCAAGGCTGCACTGTTATACAGCTTTAGCACACAGAAGTGCATGTGCATGAGATGAAGCGGACTATCTGTGACTGAGAAAAAAGACCAGGCACCTCCCCCATGGATATATGCCAGAACTAGTTCAGATGAAGCTGTTGTCATTCTCTCTGTGTACAGATCAAATCATTCATTCAAGACTGCACAGTCCCACGGGCTAAGTTTGTTAGAGTCATGTACTGTCTCTTTTAAAAGAAGAGCCTGGTTCCAGTTTGAGCTTGAAGAAGGTTGAACTCTTGAGATTGCAACAAAAGATGAGTAAAATGTGGCTCATTCTTGACCTTTGGAGAGCAGCTTACTAAAGATAGCAGGGCAGACTTGGGGCTGCTGTATTCTAGAAATAGAAGAAGGGGAATCTTTGCTTAAGAGTGAGAAGACAGGTTTAAAAAATGGAAAAAAGAAATGAGAAATGAAAAAAGACACAAGTCTCTAAATGGCTAAACTATTCAGGGTAGAAAAATAACTTCCTAGGGATCAACTCATCATTTTAAACTAATCAGTAGGTCTCAAAATGAACTCAGAGAATTTAGAGTTTAGAATTTTTCTGTGTAAATATGTGCCCTTCCCTATTCTCTGAACTAGGCTTGACAGGAAAACATAGCCTTTGGTTGTTAAAAGGGTCTAAACGCTAACGTAGGAAAGGAAATAATATTGTATTCAGTCTCACTTATAATTTAGTGATTTGTTCACATGGTCAGGGTCAATTCTGTGCTAGACACTGTAACAGATGACTTCTGGGTGGGAAGGAAATCCTAGACCCAGCATTCCAGCCACCCACTACACCTCTTCTAGCACAGATGGACATGAATGAAGGATTGTCACACTTGCTATCATCAGAGAGGGTGAGAGGCAGGGGGCATTAGACCCTGGACACAGATTAAAAGTCATGTAATTAACACTTTTAATGCTCTAAAGTGGTAATAGTCTTCCAAATAAGCCAGGATAGATTGTGATATCTCCATTTTGTGATAAAATTGGAGCTTTGAAAATCTCAACAACCAGCCAAAACCCATACAATCTTTAAGTGACAGAATATAGCCTGCTTTCATCACCCAGTATTACCTTCCCTTTTCTTTCTTAGCTGTTTTAAATGACCAATTAAAAATCTCTTATAACTATGTCCATATTTTGTCTTTCTTGTCTGCAGTATGACCAATGGGAAACCAGTTCTGGAAGGAATCAGATATTTATATGAATACAACTAATATAACCCTTCCAAGTAAAATTATCGAACTTCTTAGCCTTGTGAATGATTCTAACCTAAAAGAACCTCAACTTTAAAACAGGGGAAAATTACATTCTTAAATATATAACCCTATTCTGTGCCATTTAAAAGGAAACTAGGGAGAACAGGATTCCTTTGTGTATGGAGAGAGAAGTAGCATATAAAGCATGAGAAAGTAAATTAGTTTCCAGTGAAAACATAGCAGTCTCACCTAGAATGGGAACCATGAACTGAGGTAGGTCTCACAATATTACAGGGGCCTTTAAAGATTAATTCTAAAATGAGTAATATTGAAAACTTTAATTATTTCTCCTACGTGAATACACCTGGATTTAACAAAGTCAATTACAGAGTACATACACAGAATTGACGTATTTCAATCATCT
>RJWT010038532.1:0-12839 GCA_004365215.1 Cuniculus paca | reverse complement strand
ATTCTTGGAGGTATTAATCTTCCTGTTGGTTATATCTCCTGTCTCTTTCCCAAGGTGGATTGCTTCTTTGTATGATTTAAGATTTTTTCATGTTTGGTTCATTTTAAAGAAAGTTTTGCTTTTCATATAGGTTCAATGAGTAATGAATGTTGCATTTCATTGTAATGGGTGTGCTTGAATTGTCACTGGTTTGGGAAAACTCTTTGAATCTGGACTGCCCTATGTTGCCTTTGGTCTTCAGCTCCTGGGTTCATGTGATCCTCCTGCCTTAGCCTCCCAAGTGGTTAGTTTAAGGATAACTTTCTATATTAACTTCTCCATCGTGAAATCTAAACTTGCCAGTAGTGAGAGCCTGCAATCTTTTACAAGGCTCTTTTTGAACTATTTTTGCACTTTTATATGCACACACACACAATTATATTTTACCCTGAATTTTAAGTACAAATTAATAGTGGAAAAGCTAATTCTATTCAAGGATTAGGAATCCTTTATTGTCTAGGTCTGTATGGTTAAAGTTTTAGTTTGCAGCCAGTCATTCATGATTTGGCCTTTCCTTACAACACAAACAAACAAAATCCAACAAACTCCTAAGACTTAGGGAAAAATTCCTTATTTTATTTATCCTGAGAATAGTAATGAACTGGCCAAACAGCCATCACTAAAAAATAAAACCAGAACGACTGACTGCTACAGCTTGAATATAAGAAAGAAGCTTTCTTCTTTCTTACATGTGGCATTTAGTTATATATATGGCATTTTTATATATGTGGCATTTAGTTAAGCTTTATATTGATAAGTAGGGCAAATTTTTAAATTTTACACACATTTGGAGCTTTGGGGCAATGAGAATAATCTAAAATTGCAGGCTTGCTGCAAATGCCTGCAATTTTTTTTTTTTTTTGCTAAGAATTAGATGGGTGTTTTAAAACATTTTCTAGGTACTTACTTACAGAGATTTCCATACTTTTCCAAAGGGTTCATGGACCTCAAGAAGATGATGTTAAGACCCTTTGGATCATGTGGTATTCAGGCTATAGTTAAAATAAATTAACATTTGAGCAGTTTGTTAGATATCTGAAGGGTTTCAATTAGTAGAATCTCTTCTCTCCACCCAGTCTCTCAATAATTTGATGAAATTTTTTAAAAAATGTAATATCTCTTAAAAAAATCCCCTGCTTACCTGCTTATGACAAAATAGAGGCAAGATGTTGGATGTGCGTTAGTAGGAAGCCTAGTGGTTGTCCTAACCAATCCCAAGATCAGCCTGATTTACCAAGGCAAATCTAAGCTGTCTTCTCTACCGGTGAGTTTTACCAGAGTAAATACTAAGGGAAGGAAGAGAAGAGGGGAAAGAAATTCTTGAAGGGTAAGCGCCCTCTGAAAGAAAGAAGGGAGCGAAGCTAAAATATAGATAATTACACCTACTTTGCAAATGTAGCAACCAGCTAAGTCCCTCCAGCTCTCTTGGGGCAGAGTAAATGGTGGAGAGAAGCTTGGGAAAAATCCCTTCCCATGGAAACCGGGAGAGCATTAGAGATTTCCCCCCAACAGCGCTGACTGTAGATGACAGGTGCTTAAGAGGGACTAGACAGTTTAAATAGGTGCTATGAAGACTCCTCAACCCGAGTAATTTATACCCAGTTGTCTGGCTGGAATAGTTGGTGCCGACAGCACTTCCACGCAAGAGGCATTCATGTAGGCTGATTACCAGGGCTCTTCCCTGATACCACTTTGTCTCCCTGGCAACGCGGCTCCGCCTCCGCATCCAGAAGAGGCAAGTTTCCCAGGTCCATTGTTCTCGGGAGGAGACGTTATACACACTACCTTGACGCAATCCTTCCCATTCCCACAGGGTTACATTTTCACTGCGTTCGCAGTAGGACTGAAGGAGCTCATGCAAATCAAAAAAAGGTCACGTCTGTCCATCGTCAGACATAACCCTTCTACTTGACACTAATTGAGGTGAATCTACTGCTTTTGATAACTTGACACTAGGAAATTTATTGTTTACTTTTCTGAAATCTTAATTTTTTTTCCCTTTCATGATGTTTGATTCATCCTCCTTTACTTCAGGAAGCCTGAACCACTTTGCTTTGCCCCTGCACTTTAGGTCATCCTTAAACTTGCCTTTTTTTCCTCTTAGGCTTTTTTTTCTCATTCTTCTAGTTTCATAACTAATCTCATTATGTTGCTAAAAGCCTGAGGAAGATGTCATGCGTCTCGGAAGGAGACGTTAAGACGGGGCATTCTCACAGATGCGCCTTCCTGTAGGTGCTCCCCTTTCACTTGAACTCCTCGGTTATCCTTTCACTTGAACAGGGACTATGTTTCTGGGCCCAAAACAGCTCAGCTGCCTCTTTGAGGATTCGGTGGTTATAAGCAGGGACCACAGAGCAGCTTGGAGTCCCCTGTCAGGACCTCTTTCATTCAACTCAATAATAAACAGTGAGTTGCTAGTGTTAATATTTTTTTCATATATTAAATATTTATCAAGTTTCCAAAATATCTAAGGCGATATGCAAGAATAGTCAATTAAAGTATCAGTTATTAGGCCTATAAAGATATTCAATTTGTAATTTAAAATAGCCTAAAAAAGGAAATCTCCAGACCCAGAGGCTTTCAATGGTGAATTTCACAAAACATTTAAAGAATAACAAAAATTTTACACGCTTTTTTTTTTCTGAAAAGAGAAAGGGAGGGAACATGTATTTCCTTTTATGAGGCAGTGCTAAAGTGATGCCAAAACTAGACCAATATGGTTAATGACTTTAAACACAAAATCCTTCGATGAAATGTTAACGAAAAAATCTACAATGTATAAAAGGAATTTCTGGGTGTGATGGCCCAGCCCTGTAATTCCAGCATTTGGAAGGCTGAGAGGTTTGTCATGAGTTTGTGGACAGCCAAGGCTACATAACAAGTTCAAGGCCAGCCTCAACCACACAGTGAGACCCTGTTTCAAAAACAAATGAACAAATATAATCCAATATAAAGAAGAAAAATTACATGATCATATCAGTTGATACCAAAAGAGCGTTTGACAAAGTCCAATTCTCACTAATGACAAAAAACCAAAAAAAGAAAATATACAGAAATAAAACTCTTAGCAAACAAGGACTAAAAGGTTTTCTCAACATAATTAAGAGTGGCTATAAAAAGCCTACAGGTAACATATTTATTATTTTTTTAAATTTTATTTTAAAGAGAAAAAAACAATAAAACAAAGACATAGAATTTTGAAAACAAGATAATAGGAAATTGACAGTGGTTAATATGTTGCATATTGTTAACTTCAAAGTAGTTGCTAAGATTACAAGATATAGACATGCATAACTGATCAAACAATACAAAAACAAATCTTTTTTTAATGAACTAAGAGAAATCAGAAGTATAATTATCTTAGCTATCTGTCATATATATATATATTTTTTTTTCCTTTTCCCTTCCTTTTACCCTTTCACCCATTCCAGTTTTTCTTTACTTTTGAGCTGTTTCTTTCCCTTTCATAATATCTATTGCAGATTTTGGGTCTTGTTTATTTTTTCAGTTTCTTACACTAGGGAGACGATGTGATGTTTACACATGTAAATCTGGTTTATTTCACTTACAAGCATGGACTCTAGTTTCATCCATTTACCTATAAAAGCCTTGAGGTTATCGTTCTTTAAGCACTGAGTAGTACTCCATTATATGAAAATACCACATCTTTGTAATCCATTCTTTGGTTGATGGGCATTTGGTTGTTTTTAAAATTTAACTGTTACAAATTGTGCCACTATAAACATGTTATACAGATTTACTGAAATTCCAATCAAAATACCTTTAGTATACCTAACAGATCTAGAGAAAACATTCCTAAAGTTCATTTGGAAACAGAATAGACCTAGCATAGTAAAGGCAATCGTGGACAGCAAAGGCAAGGCAGAAGGCATCACAATCCCTGATTTGAAATTGTACTACAAAGTGACTGTGATAAATTGGCATGGTGCTGGAAAAACAAACAAACAGACAGAAAAACAGACTTGAGGACCAATGGAACAGATTAGAAGAAGTAGACACAGCTACAAACACACTCAGTCACCTTATCTTTGACAAAGGGGTCAAACATATTCACTGGAAGAAAGATAGCCTCTTTAATAAATGATGCTGGAAAAACTTACTTTCCACATGGCCAAAGACTAAAACTAGACCCATATCTATTACTATGCACTAAAGTCAAAATGGATGAAACATCTAAATATTAAAACAAAAACACTCAATCTACTGGAAGAGAAAGTAGGAAGAAATTTTGAAGACACAAGTATAGGCAGAGAGTTCATGATCAAAAGCCAAACTGCACAGGAAATACTTCAAAGAATCAACAATTGGGATCTCATTTTATTAAAACGTTTTTGCACATAAAAAGATATTACCAACAGAGTGAAAAGAAAACCCACAGAGTGGGAAAAAATTTTGCCAACTATCCCTCAGACAAAGAATTTCTATCTAGAACATATGAAGAATTGAAAAAACTCAGGTTCCCCCGAATTCAAAGACCCAATCCAAAAATGGGCATTGGTGGGCTGGAGATTTAACTCAGCAGCACAATTGCCTGCATGGCACGCACAAGGTCATGAGTTCAATCCCCAGAACCAAAAATAAATAAATAAATAAATAAATAAATAAATAAATAAGTAAGAAAGGGCATTGGAAATGAATAAACACTTCTCAAATGAAGAAATACAAATGACAAATAAATATATGAAAAAATTTTCAACATCATTGGTCCTTCAAGAAATGCAAATTAAAACAACACTGAGATTCCATCTCACCCCAGAAAGAATGCGTGCCTCAAGGAAGAAAAAGCACAGGATATTAGATTTGAACTCAGAACTATTCAGTGTCAAAGCCGTTTCTTTTCTTTGTTCTCCAATGGCTTCTTTTTTTAATCTTTAATGACTTTTTTGAGATTTGGTCTTTGTTTACCTTAACACCATGTCAGTTAGCATTCTCACTCAAGGTAGGTTAAAAGAATTGTACTACATAGTTCAGACTTTTATATAAACTATAGGAAATATTTTCCAGTCTGCTCAATTATCTCATAAAACCTTACTGATTTCCATAATCTGGGAGGAGGCACATTATTGGTTTTGATCTTATAGGAAGTAAACACTTATATTTACTTGGATTCTAGTATTATATTAAATTTTTTAAATAAAATTATGATCAAGTCCCAAAGCACAGGGGACTTCTAATTCAGTTCAAGAGGTAAAACTTGGCTAGTTTCTGCCCTTTTCATACCTTACAATAGAAATGAGTTTCTACATGTAAGGCTTGGGGTGACATATTCAAACCACGCCCAAACTATAGAGTGCGCCGAGCTTGAGTGTGTAACTTGTTTTGGCCCATGGGACAGTAGCCAACATGAGGCAGATGCTTGAACAGTGCTTATGAGGGGTTCTTCTGTTTGCCACCATATAAATGGTCTCAGGTTAGCTTCCCGGATGATAAGAGACAGGTGGTTAAGTCTTTGGTGTTTCTCCTGGACACACAAGGTACCTGAGTGAGGCCATTTAAGATAAGCCAGCTGCAGGAGGCTAATTGACTATAGATACACGGAGAGCTCAGCCTGGATTAGCCAGGCCTGGCCCAGACCCCAGGTCTGAGATACCCTAGGCCAGTATCTCATATAACAAAATCATCAACTACATAAATGATTTTTCAAAAAAAGGTAAGTGGTACATCATCTTACCTGTACTGATTTGAATGCCATACTTTGTTTTGTTTTGTTATTTTGAGACAGGATTTCATTATGTAGCCCAGGCTGGCCTCAAACTTACAGTAATCCTCCTGCCTCAGCCTCCAGAATACTGGGATTACAGGTGTTCACCACCATGCCCAACTTAAATGCCATACTTATTATGTACCAAATTTTTGTTTTCACATGTGTGTCTTTCTGAGCTTATTTTGTTTCTTTGATCTGCTTGTTCCTCTTACTTTACCTCTTAAAAACTATTGTAGTTTTACGATATATTTTACTATTTGGTAGGTTAATCCTGCCCTTGTGAATTTTCTGTTTTTCAGAAAACAAAACAAAACAAAACAAAACACTTGTCAAATTTCCCTATAAGTCTTGTTGGGATTTTATTTTGAATTGCATCATTTTGGAATATTCTGAATTTTCAGTACAGAAATTTGACATGTCTCTTTACCTACTCTGATGTCCTTCAGCAACTTTTTAAAATATTTTCTATGAAATTTCCATAAAAATTTTTTTGAAGAGAATAAAACAAATACAAAATAAAACAGAATATTCAATCAAAACAAAACAAAGAATGTGATACAAGGCTTCAAAACAAAATAAAAATAAACCAACAATGGTTACCATGTTGCCCCTTGCTATCTTCAAAATAACTTCCCATACCATCAGGCATAATAAAATCAAACACAACAGAACAGAATAAAACCAATCAAAACAAAACAGTGAAAGCAATACAGGACTTCAAAACAAGGCAATTGAAATACCACAGTGGCTACCGTAATGTATCTTGTTATCTTCAAAGTAGCTGTTTATATCATCAGACATAATAAAAACAAACAAAACAAAATAGAATAGTCAAAACAAAACAATGAACATGATACAAGACTTCAAAACAAGATGAAAGGAAATCAATAATGGCTACCAAAATGCCTCTTTTTATCTTCAAAATAACTGCCCATACCCTCAGGTATAATACAATCAAATAAAACAGAATAGAATAAAACCAATCGAAAGAAAACAATGAAAGCAATGCAGTACTTCAAACAAGACTGTAGAAATATAACAGAGGATTCCATGAAAATTTTTCAAATGTATTACCTGTTTTACCAGTCAGAATTCAACTGAAGAAAAACCAGTAGGAATACTTATTTGTTGCCAAGAATCAGGTAACAGTAATGTGATCCTAGTAGCCAATTTAGCCAGTCTAGACATGTATGGCCACCGAGAAGGGTAAATTTGAACACCTGGGAGTGGCTCTGATCTACTGTTCACAGCTGAAATTCCTTCTTCTCCCTGGAAGCCTCAGTTCTGCTTTACAGGCCTTTCAATGTATTGAATGAAGCCTACCCACATTATCAAGGATAATCTTCCATACTTACAGTCAACTGACTCTGGATTTTAAGCATATCTACAAAAAACTTCTCTGCAACATGTACATAGTCTTAGTTCTTTGCTCTAAATTTTCAGATAATTGATTCTTAATATAAAAATAAGTGAATTAGAAAAAAATTTTTGAAAGGCCGGGTGTGGTGGTGCACGCCTGTAATCCCAGCACTCGAGAGGTGAGGCAGGAAGATCGCTGTGAGTTAGAGACCAGCCTGGGCTACAAAGTGAGCTCAAGGCCAGCTTGAACCACACAGTGAGACCCTGTCTCAAAAAGACAAAAAAGAAAAGAAATAAATAAACAAAATTTTTGTACCTTTTACTTACATACTTTTTAGTGTTTAATAGTGTATTTTTTATTTTCAAAAATTATATTTTTATTATATGTATGTTTTCTTATCTTAGTTCATTAGAACTTCCAGGAAATGGGCCAGGGATTTAGCCCACTGGTTCAAGCGCAAAGTTATGAGTTCGATGCCCGGTACCAAAAAAAAAGAAAAGAAAAAAGAAAAAAAGAACTTCCAGGAAAATGTTTAAGGATAGGATAAGACTTGCTTGCAGGTATTTTAGATGAGGTCATTCAGACTAATCTTTCTGGAAGAAGAAAGAGAGAGAGAGAGAGAGAAAAGAAAAATCATAAAACAATAGAAAAAAAATTTTTAAAGCTTTTCAAGCTGAGGGGATGGTGAGGAATTAGAAAAGCACCCCAAATTTAAGCCTAGAGTTTGGATTTGCTTTTGTCCAGCAGTGTTCCCTGATCAGAGGAGACTGTAGTCTCATATTTTCTATTTTGTTATTCATGTGTTTGTTTTCTAAATGATGATTCAAATTTTGAAAGAAGCATGTTGAAATCTCTAAATGTGATGTTGAATATGTCACCGTCTTGCATTCTACCAACTTTTCAATTAAATGAAATGTTACTTGGTAGAAAAGTTTATTCTTTCGCTACGTTTGTGAACTGTTACTCTTAATGATAACTAACTCTTTAAAAACAATGTGTTTTTCCTTGAAATGTACTTTGATATGAATATAATCACTTTTGTTTTCTTTCTGTTTGCATTTGTTTATATTTTATCTATTTCCTTATATTAGTATATCTGAATTTATCTGAGGATCTCATCAACATAGCTAGATTTTACTTTATCTTTTACTGTAGGATTTAGATGGATTCATATTTGTTTTGGCTGCTGATGTGATTTGGTCTTATTTCTGCCATCTTATTTTATGCTTTTTATTTTGTATTTATATTGCTTTATTTTTTTTTCCTTGATTCTTCCTGGGTTAATTATTCTTTATTTCTTGCTTATTTTCTTTCTTTTTATTAGCAGATTTTACTTCTAAGTACACTTTAAAATTTACAGAAAAAAAAATGCGCAAACAGTATGAAGAGCTCCTGTGCACCCAGGCTCTTCCGTGCCCACTCCTGTATATCTGCTCTCCTTCACTTTCCTTCTCCCATGCCGTTACCAAATTTTGGCATCTCGTGTTAGCGTGCCATGGCTGTTGCAACTGATGAATAAACATTGATACATTATTATTAACTGAAGCCTGTAGTCCATTCCAGAGTTCACTCTGTGTTGCATGGTTCTATGGGTTTTGTTAAACATACACTGTCATATATTCACCACTATCTTCTCTTACAGAATAGTGTCAGTACCTTAAAAATCCTGTGTTCCACATAGGGGTCCCTCATTTCTCCCCACTTACCCCAGCCACTGACTATCTATCTACCTATTTATTTTTTACTATCTTTTTTTGTTTTTCCTTTTCCAAAATGTCATACAGTTTGAATATATTTGCACTTTCTTTATTCCTTTTTTTTTCCTCTCAAACTGTTTGGAAATTTGTAAATCCATTCTACTAGTTGGTAGGTGTACAATTAAAAATCATATTCATGATAGTTAATCTTGATTGTCAACTTGATTGGACTAATAGATGCCAGAGAGGCAATTGGATTGTGATGCCACTAACCCTCATTGCTGAATGGGCACAGGGGAGGTGGGGCCTAGTTGGTAGAAGGAGGTCACTAGGGGCACACTTTCAAAGGGTATAGTCTTTCTTAGCCTCTTGCTTTCTCTGCTTCCTGGATGCCATGAGGTAAGCAACTTTTCTCCATCACTTTCACCATGATATTTAGTCTTACCTCATGCCTACATGATGGAAACAGCTGACCATGGACTGGAATCTCTAAAATCATGAGTTAAAATAAACCTTTCCTCCAATAAGTTGTATATGTCAGGCATTTTGTTCCAGTAATAGAAAGATGACTAACACAATAATTATTTGAGCTAACCAAAAATTTATGTCTGAAACCTCCCCTATCACTGTAAAGTTGAGAAGCTTAACTTTCATTACTTATATCTTCCTTTTCTGTCTCCTCAGTGTCCAGGTTTACTTGAAATGATCTGAATTTCCACTTTCAGTTGGAAAGTAAATTGTTTAAACATAGTCTTTTCTACTTAAGAATACTTCTTTAACAATTATTTTAAATGTAAGTAGATCACCACTTTTATTGAAAAGTTTAAGTTCTATTGTTTTCATGACTGGCTGCTTTTTCTTCTATATCACATCTTTCTAGTTCTTGAGGTCTTTATTCTGATTCATTTGTTATTTCACCAGGCACTTCCTTGGACAATTTTGTTAAGGAAGAGAGTGTAGATGAAAAGTTCTCTGAGTCTTCCAGTGCTGAGACTAACTTTCTTTGTCTTCACAGAGGAGTGATGTTTTTACTTCACAATAGTGCATGGTCTTTCAGCATTCAGTCATAAATGCAACCATCAGAGTCAGCCCCAACAGCTTTTCTATTTTGAGATAACCTGTTTATTCAAAAGCTTATATGATTTTTTTTATTTAGCCTTTGAATTAACACTTTGCATGAGGATATATCAAGGAATATGTTTTTATGCATTAAAATTTTCTTCAGTATGCCAAGCTTGTACCTCCTTTTGAGTATTTATACTACCTCTTCTTTTCAGAATAAAATTCCTTCAGACAGTTCAAAGCTACCTCCTTCCCATCATTAGGCCTCAATCTTATTCTATCACCATATGTAAAACCACCTGATCACCATATCTAAAACATCCACTAGTTATGTCATCTGTCACATTTATTGCCCTATTTTCTTTTGTTCATAGCATGTATTATGGTCTGATATAATCGTATTTATTTATATGTTTATTGATTTTTATTGTTTTCCCTCTTCCTCCAGAATATAGACTCTGTAAGTTCCTGTCTTAGTCATTGCCATCTTTGGCTCCCATTATAATACCTACCATATAGGAGGAGCTGAATGAATGGAGAAAAATATGAAATATCAGGAGCTGCTTTCATCTTTCTAGAATTATCCATTGATCAATCCTCTTTATTTAATTTTCTAATACTATCATTGATAGTTCTGGTCTACCTCAGGGCCTCTGGTGAGAAGTAACCACACCCACATGCATGTGCCCATAGACTTGTAAGAGGATGAATGCATACACACAGAATGTAGTTAAAGGAATTTTAGTATATGGAGGAACTGAATTATTCAGTTGATTTAATAAAATTCACAAAATCTCTGGAGAATTTGGTAGAACTTCTTTCTACTGTTTTACATTATTTAAATTATCTGAAACATTATCTAGTTCTTATTTCTGTTTACTGCCTAGTCATAGCCAGAACATATTAAATGTTGCTTTTGTTATGTCTCACAAATATGTTTCAGTAGATAAGATTACAATTACAAATGGATCTGTTTTTGTTAGACATTTAGTTTAATGTGAGTTGATATGGCCAACATAACCAGGCTTTAGATATAGAAGTTAACTTTCAGAAATCTAACACTCATATTAAGGCCATTTTCTTTAGCTATTGTATCTGGACATATGTTTAAAACTAGAAATCTGGATTTCCCACAATGAGTTTTTGCTTTATTTCACCATTACCTTTTTTAAATAAAACAGTTGAAATTATAAACTGGTGTGGCTAAGTTTTTGCAACTAGAAAGTTTTTTTTTTCTACTGGTACATAGTAGATGTACTGTAAATTTATTGAGTATATGCACGGATGACTATAAATACTAAGCTACAGTCTTTTATATGTAATCTCAGTGTTACCATCATTGTGACTGCTGTACTTCTGTTGGTCATACTACCAACATATGGTACAGGATGAAGATGACAGCATGGTATAAATACAAGGAAGTACTGGGGACCATCTTGGAGGTTAGCTACTATGTAATACTCTATCTTGACCATTCACTATATTGTGAAAAATTTCTATGATATTTAAATTATCGCATTATGTTGTTGTAGGTCTTGAAACTTACATACAAAGGGATATTATATAATTATGAGGCCTTTTTTTCCCCAAGAAATACATTGGAATTTATCTATTCATCCAAATCAGTGCTGTCTTTCAAAGTGCTCACTTTGGGGACCTACAAACTTATTCCAGTGATGTCAAACCATTGTCACAAACATGCCTGGGATCCTTCCTCTCAAATTAGCACTGGAATTTTGCAACGTGTTATTATCAATCTATTCAAGAGACATATGAGGCACTTACATTAGCAGGCAGAACATATGTTAAGTTTGTTCTTGTTCTTCTGTTCAGTTTGCCATATGAAACCAGATATAGTATTTAAAAATGTGTTTTGACACTCATCTACAGCTTAACAAAATGATATATTTCAGCAAAATAAATCATCACATGAGCAAACTATTTATGAGTGAACATTGTGGAGTCAGAGATTTCAAATCCTTAGGCTCTGAATGTCACCCCCAACCCTAACGCATAGTAGGCACTTGCTCAGTTAGCATCCTGAAGTAGTGTTCTTTAGATACAGTTCTTGGAGGAAGTCTTATATTGAGAGAGTCATTTTACAAGACAAAGTGTATTGTTTTTATATAGCTCTCAATTTTGCTGGAAAAATAAACCATGGACTAAGAAAGCAGTCTTACTGACCTCATTTCCTGTGTGTGGGTTCCTAGCACACAGTAGGTACCTAATATCTGTTGAATTAAAGACACATTGAAGTCCGGTATCAAAAACAACAACAAACAATAACGAAAAGATACTTAAATTAATGAGACTTGATTAGTAACCTAATATTAAAAGAAGTGATGGTAATACTTGGCATCAAGATTTCCAGTTTTCAATCCAATGTTGTGACAATGTCATGGAATTTCTTCATTTTCCTTGAGGTCTATAGTCATAGCATTCTGAAATATATGGATATTACTCCATCCACAAAGCTCCCAAACAGAAAACAATCACCACCGTAACATCTCCACTAACACCAGAATTTTCTAAAACTGAATTTATCGTCTAACTTTTCTGGAAGTTGTAATAGGTTTCATTTTGCCTTTCCTCAACTAAAACGCACTGCACTATTACTTCTGGAAAGATATATGCATGTACCATACATGTAATCATAGTCTTTTCAAACAGTGGCTTTGGGGACAGGATGAGACAGTGGGGAAATAAGTAAATTGCTACCATTCCCCCTGAAAGCTAATGTCTATTTTGGAGGAGGGAAATAATCCAATTTCAAAGCTGGCATAAGTATTATGCTTATCACTCACTCACTTTCTTACACAGGTGGCAGAAAATCCTGTGATTTCATGCCAAGCCCTCCAACAAAGATATACAGCAGTATGGCTTTTTGCTTTACTTGGTTTCTTCCTATTTTAGAGTGCTAATTTACACTTCTTAACAATTTTTTTTTTTTTTTTTT
>RJWT010038531.1:0-12845 GCA_004365215.1 Cuniculus paca | reverse complement strand
GGGAGATGCTCCTGAGTGCCTGGGAGGGCAGAATTGATGGAGCTGCAAGAGCTGGTGGGCTCCAGCTGCGAGGTGAATTTGATGAGGCTGTTCTTGCGAGAGGCACGCACAGCCAGGCCATAACCTGGAGATGTGGCAGGAAGAGAGAGCACACCGCTTAGCAGTTGTTTTTCTTTCCTGCTGAGTCAATAAATGGATAAATGGACCATGAGTGGCCAAGTGGCTGTTATAATTTCAGACTCCATCAAAAGGAAGATCACAAAATTGTGTGGAGGTGGCTTCAAGCATCTTTATGTTCCACCGCAGTAAGCCTAGCTGCCTAATGTCCCAGTCTGAGAGGCATCTGAGAGGAGGGTGGGGAGCAGTCTGGGACCAACCCTGACTGCATGTCTGCTGTGAGGCAGGCACTGTGCAGAATGCTTTCCATACACCATCTAATTAAGTCTGCATTTTCTACCTTATGATAAGGTAGTATTTTTATTTCTATTTCATACAATTCAGAAGAGAGACTTCAAGGAGCTGAGATGCTCGCCCAAGGCCATATAGCTAGGGAAGATTGGCACCAGGCTACATAGGCAGTTAGTGTCTGACTCTGAAGCCCCCTGCTGTGAGCCGTGGTGCTGGCATTTCTCTGGTGCCACCTGCACACACATCATCTGGGTACGTGTGAAAATGGAGATTCTGATGTGGCACACGTAGGGCAGGGTTTGAGAGTCTGCATTTCTAACCAGCAGCCAGGAGACGCAGCTGGCCCAGGCCTCCTTATTTGGAGTTGCTGACATTGTGTCATACTTTTTCCTTAGTCCAGACTCCCTGAGTCATGGGAGAGGGTGGTTTTCATCCTTAAGATGAATTCACACAGCAAGAAGTGGTTTGTCCAGGATTTGAATTTATATCTGATTCCAGAATGTCTGACGTTTTCTAAAATGAAATCTGGTGCTAGGCTCTCAACTGGGCGTGATTGTTTTTACTCCTTGCTTGAACATGTGGTGATATCTGGAGACATTTTTGGTTGGCACAGTCAGCGGGAGGAGGGGCTGCTGATGGGTTGAGGCTGGGGTGCACATAACAGACCTAATGCCCATAATAAAAGACTGTCAGCTCCCCAGTGCCCATAATAACAAGAAGGAGAAACCTTGCTTCCCAGCTTTGTAGTGTTTGTTCCAGAAAGTAAGTCTCCCTAGTGCCCTTGAATTAGCTGGATTGGGCGGCATGTGAAACAGTCTCACTCAAAAGTGGTCACGAAGGAAAGGGAGCCTAACTATCAACACAGTTCATTCTGCAACATGTAGGTGGGGCTTCCCACAAGTTTGAGATGAGGCTATAACGTTTGTGACTCTACAGCATTCTCTACTTCAGCAGACAGAAATCTGTCAAGTCCAGAAATAATTGTCTTGTTCTCAATCATTGTCATGCCTGGTCTTATGCTATTTATTTGAGTCTTTTGCTGTCCATGTCACATGCATCTTTCTCTGACAGTGGCCCCTGCCTCACCCCATTTCTCAGTGAGATAGTATTGATTCTGGTCCTGCCCTGGGAAAGCCAGAATCCAGCATTGATCATCAATGCCACTAACTCTGTCCCACACCCTCCCTGATCAATTCTTGGGGGAAATGGATGTCACAATACAAGACAATCAATGAGGGCTGGTTTGCCTGAGGGAGTTCTTCTCCCCGCGTCCTGAGCTCATAAGGGATGTTTCTTTGACTTGTGAGGAATGCTGGCTGAGGCTTCCCATGCTGAAGAGGGCAGAAGCTATGTGATAAATACAGTCTTGTATCCCCTACCAACAGAGGTACGTCCTGAGACACACACTGTCAGGTGACTTCTTCCTTGTGCAAATCTCACCCAAACCTGCAAGATGTAAGTCAGTCACTCCCTGTGGCCTTTGATAGGACCAAAAGTCACAGTAAGTAGGAAATTTAGGAGGCTGCTACTGGGGTAGCATGGCAGACTGTTTTGTAGTCATCATCATCATTTTTTGATAAGTAGAAGGAATATACTCTAAAATAATGACTAAAGTGTAGCGTAGTAAATAAACCAGCAACACAGTTGTTTATCATCATTAAGTTATTATACACTGTACATAATTGTACACTGTGTGCTATACCTTTATACAATGGACGATAATTTTGTTTACACCAGCACCACCTCAAACACATGAATTTTATATTGTGCTGCCACATTATATTGGCTACGACATCACTCACTGAAGAGAGTGTTTCAGCTTTATTAGAATTTTACAGCTTCACTGTCCTATTAGTGGTCCACTGTTATGTAGAGCTCTGCTGTGATGATCTCGAGTGCATACAGCTCTTACAGTTTACAAAGCATCTGAAGATAACTTGAACCTTGTATCACTCTGTACTGAGGGTAGAGAAAGGCACTGTAAAGTGGAGAGTATGGATTCTAGGATGTGTCCATGGGGTCCGGGGAGTCAGACAAATGCATGTTGGCTTCAAGATCTTGAGAATTTTGCTCACTCCCAACTTGAATAGCTTTATTCAAGGGCCAACCTTCCAATTTTCGTATCTGTAGGCGGGGCCTGCAGTCCCCAGTTGTGTTTCTCCTGGGATTGATTTGAATCGTCCCTGACTTAAGTTGGTTCAGCTTGGGATTTTTCAACTGATGGCGTGAAATCCCTATGTGTTCAATAAAAAACATACTTTGAATTTGGATCTTCTCCCAGGGTAACCATGTGAAGTATGATCCTTTTGCCATATGCTGGGCAGTAGCAGTGAGCTGCAGCCCCAAGTCAGCCCCCTAAAATCATGCTGGAAACAACGGAAACTCTACAGTGTGCTGTGCTGTGTTGCTAAGCTAGGATGTTCGGTAGATTAGGGGTAGTCGACGTGGTTTCAATTTAGGATTTTTTTCAACTAACAGTGGGTTTATTGGGACATAACCACACTGTAAGTCAAGCAGCATCTGTGTGTAGATGCTAACAGGGTTAAGGACTAATGGGAGCTGGGGATTGACACTTGCCAATATTGGTTTTACTTAAATCTTGGGTGTACTCATGCAACTTGTGACTCAAAAGGGAAGCAAAAGGCTATGGCATGAGCATATTTAAGTGACGAGAGAACAAGAGGAGTGCTGGGAACCATGCTAGGGCATTAAAAGTGTGGCTGTGGGGCACAGAACTGAGTGTTCCAGATGCTTAGTGGAGGTTCAAGGAGTGGGGGTGGGGAATGGGGTATAGGGAAAAAGCATCAGAACACAGGAGACCCTCAAACTTAACTACACTCACAAGCTGTCACGCAGTAGTTCTGAGGCAGGAAAGCTAGCTGATGGGTACTGAGCATTTGCTGGATTCTGGGCAGCATTTTGAGCACTTTCTTCTGGGGTTCACTTAGCTAGTCCTCCAGCATGGACATACAGTCTTTATTCCCATGTTGCAAATGAGAGAACTGAGGGTTGTGGGTGACAAGACTTGCCTGAGGTCACATTGTACCTGCTGGAGCTGGGTTGCAAGTCCATGTGTGTGAAGCGAAAGCCCACATTTGTAAGACCTGCACATACTGCCCAAGTATGAATTCAGAGGTGGAAGAATTTACAGCTGAAATATTTGTGTGGTGACTTCTGAGTTCATGATACTGCTCCAGGTATTTGGGATGTATGACCGAGCACAATCCTACTTATAAGGAGCTCAATATATGGGCAATTAGAAATTGAAAAATAATTACTATACAAGCTGATAGAATGTGTGCTTCTATCTTCATAACTTGTGTTAATTCTGGGGACACAGATAAAAGGGGATACCCAAGGAGACCCGAAGAGGTGACTATGGAATTGGTCTTGGAGAAGTAAGAGTTCACTTTCGAGATAAGGAATCCAGCAGGAAGGAACATTCCAAATGGAGAAATGGTAGATCCAAAGGCACAGAGATGTGAAGAATGTGGCATACTTGGGAGCTAGGGCAGACTATGGGAATTAGACTATGGAGAGAGATTGTGGTGGAGAGTTTTGTATGCTTAAGAGCAATGTGTTTGACTGGGGAACCACGAAAGGCCTTTAAGCTGGGGAGTGTCAGGATGGTTTGCGTGTCCTGGACGGTTCATGCAATATGTAGAGGAGAGCAGTCTGGATGGAAGAGAGGGACACCAACCACATTAAGTCAACAACAACTTTAGGAGATGATGAAGAAAACTAAATTTACGATAGAATAGAGAGCAGGCAAAAGATTCGAGAGATTACTAAGGGAGTGTATTGATGAGAGAGAGTCCCTAGACCAGAGAAGGGATAAGTTAGTCTCAGGTTCACTTTCTTTCAATGAAAACCCAGTGGCCACTGGAGAGGTTTCAGAATCCAGTTTCTCCAGTTCTGCAATCACATGGGCCAGTGGGCTGAGAAGAAATAGACACATTTCCATTTAAATTGAGGTAAGATGTGTCAGAGGTGACTTGATAATTACCGGCTGGAACAGTGGCCCTCTGATGTGGGAAGTGTCATGTCAGTATATGCGGTACAGATAATTTTTGCATTTGAGACTTAATTATATTGATATAATTATTCCCCTGTCAGGAAAATTGGGTGGTGTAGATATGTCATATTCGTGTTTGAACAGAAAAATGAAATGCCTTTTTTCTTTAATCAGGAAGCGATTGGGTGGGTGACTCTGGGAAGTCAGTGTCTAGCAGCTTTGGAGTTCACCCCAGGTCAGGATGTCTGAGGGAGGCCAGGGCTTTTGTGAAGTCTCTGCTGTGTGTCACCCTGGGGAAGGTTCAATTCCAGCCCCAGCCCTCCCTCTTCTCTGTCTAAAGATGCTGCAGCACAAGTTGCAGGCTGGAGTGAATTTTCAGGGTTGGGAAAGGCAAGAGTTCTAAAGAGTTACAAGGACTTGAAAGTGGAGGTGGGTTGGTTTGTTTAATTTGCAAACCTTGTGATTGCAAGACCCCAGGCAGAACTGTGCACTGGCACCTCGAAGCCAGCTCCTCCTCTACCCATCTCCCTCCCTGTGTCTCTCAGACTGCCAGCCACATCCCTTCCCTGTTAGGGTCCCAAAGAATCTGCCTTGCACTCCTTCTCATCCACCAGGGAGACCTGAGACCTGAAGAGTCAAGTACCAGGAGTGCCTTTCCTCACTGGAGCATTGGTCTTTGGCGCCACACTAGTTTAAATAGGTGGGGCCTGTGTGGGGGCGGAAATACCCATCAAAAGTGAGTGAAAAGGGAGGTAGGCCTGCTCTTCCATGCACTGGCCCTGGGTAGAAAGACCTGGCTTCTGGTTCTTTCTCTGCTACCCCATGACCAGGTGGTTTTCTGCTGGGAGCTTCAGTTGTGCCTTTGGTCTGCAGAACTGCAAGAGAGCCTTGTGCGTGCCCATAGCCTTGCCCACGGCAATATCAGAGTCTTTGGTTTTTTCCAGGCAAGATTTTTATCACCTAGGTTTTAAACAACTCAAGTTGCATAATTGTTAACTTTCCAGAAAGCTATAAAGGTCTTCAGGCAACAGCTGGGAGCATTTTGAAACTATCAGCTTGAAATGGAAGAAGAGAAAGGAAAGATTGCCAGCAGGTACCTGGAGCCCCAAGCTCTTTCTTATGCTTCAAGATAATGAGGTGGACTTGGGGTGGTGGTGCAGCTCTAAAGTTCCCTGCTTGTCTGCATAGCTAACTCCGTTCTGCCTTTAGTAGGAAATCATTTTACCTGAGTGTGTCATAGATATTTCTATACACATATGCAGAAATGGACACAGGATGGAAATACACCATATCTATACATATTCATTAAGAATAGCTGTCCCAAAGTGGCAGACTTAGGGTGATTTTTATTGGTCTTTTTCTTTGCTACTTTATTTCCTAAATTGCCTGTAGTGAACCCTATTAAAAACAACAAAGCAAAGAAATGGTGTTTCAAAGAGAAAGAAAAGCAACGTGTATTGGGTTGCTAGGGCTGCATAACAAAGTGCCCAAAGACCTAGAATAGACCTAGAATAGAAATGTAGGTCTCATGGCTTGGGGATCAGGAGTCAAAACAATCACGGGATTGGCAGGACCATGCTCCCCTTGAAAGTTCTAGGGAAGAGACCTTTCCATGTCTGCCTGCCAGCCTCTGATCTTTGCTAGCAGTGGTTGGTGTTTCTTGGCTTGTAGCTGCCTCACTCTAATCCTCAGCCTCCACATGACTTATTCTGTGTTCTTCCACGTGGTCTTTCCTCTACCCATTTCTGTGCCTGTGTTGCCCTTTTTAAAGACACCAGTCAGATTGGATTACTGCCCATCCATGTGACTTCATTTTAACTTGATTACCTTTTTCCAGCCCACGGTTGGCAATGCCTCTCTGCTGGCCTCCACAAACAGCTCATTCTGAGCTATCAGGGATGAGGATTTCTACTTATCTTTTCTGGGGACATAATTCAACCCCAAAACAGATGCGTTCCTAGAAATGGGGAGAAGTCCAGGGTAAGCTGCAGGGTTTTCCTTTATGGGCAGAGGAGTCCATTGAAATAGGACCTGACTGTAAAGAATGTTTAGATGTTCTTGTGGTAGCCAATCTCTGACAGGTTGCCAGGCATATCCATCTAGGATCTGGTGTTGTATCTGAGTTAGTCTGTGGGACCTATAGCTATGTTCCAATAGTGGTGATGGTGTGTGCCTTCTGAGGCTAGACATTTAGCTAAAGACTTTTGGCTTCTACCCTCTCTTAAATCTTTGGCTCTGGGGAACACTAGCGATGTGTCATGGGGATGCTCAGGCAGCTCAACGGGGATCCCCTGAGGCAGAGAATTGAGCCTTCTGCCTACAGCCCCCTCAGTGAGCTTCTTGGGTAAGAACGCTTAGTACGACAGGCTTCCTATTGCTGCTACACAAATAACCACATGATACCGTAAAACAACATAAATGTATTCTTTGGTCAGAAGTTTAAAATGAGGTTTTAAGTCTTAAGAGGTTTTAAATTAAAATGTAGGCTTCTGGGGGGCCCCAGAGACAATCTGCTCTCCAAGGACAAGCTGGCCCTTCAGCTCCTTCTGTACGACTCTACTCCCTGCTTTCATTACTACATTGCTGTTTTCTCCCCCAGGAACCCCCTTGCCTCTGATTACATCTAGGGCCTTTGCATGGAAAATCCAGGATATTTTCTCCAAGATCCTTAATCACATCTGCAAGACAGCTTTTGTCATGTGAGGTTACACATTTGCACGTTCCTGAGTTAGGATAGGATTATCTCTGGAAAGCTTTTATTCAGCCTATCAGTGACCTTGAGCCAGAACCACACAGCTAAGCCAATACTGAATCCCCAGCCTACAAAAGCCATGAGATGATAAATATTTGATATTTGAAAACACTGGATGTTGAAGTAATTTTTATGCAGCAAAAAATAACTAATATAAGATGGGGATTTGTTATCCAACACTTGATTGTATAGTATTGGAAGTCATAATTCTGGATGCCTTACAACTTTTCCCACAAAAATACATATAAAATGTAAGCAAGTCTTATAATTGAACAGTGATTAGTGTGCAAAAACTGAAAATATCATTGTACATCTTAAACAGCAAAGCCGGACTCATCCTGCTATTTGCCTTTTCCCTCTCAGACTCATCTTTACCCTTTATCTGCCCCACTGTGTTACTGCAAGAAACATTCGCTGGTTTTCTTGCTTCCTGATAGGTTCAGCCCATGAGAGATGGTGATGGACATCTGAAGGACAGGGAACTAGGGTAGTTGTTCTCTGGCATTGCCTTGGGCATTCCTGGAGGCAGCTATATCTCCTTTATTCCAGGTCCTCTTAGAATTCAAGGCAAAACCATGTACTGGGCAGCATTTTTGAGATTCACCTTCTGTTGTTGAATTCACTTTTTGGCTTTTCTTTCCAGCCCAAGGTTGGCAGTGGCTTTCTGCTGTTACTAATCTATCTTGGTGTCTCAACTTTTCCATAGCCTGAGTTACCAGTTCCTTAAATTCTTTGAGTTGAATGGTTGGTTTGCTAACTGAAGCAGTCTCCTTCTAGACATTGTGTAAAATCCTTTCAGCTTCAGCAAACACTAACCAATTCTAGACTTTACTTTCTAAAAAATGAGGTTGCCCTCACCCTAGGCTTCATATTTTCTGGTCTTTACTTAGCAAGAAATGGGAGCATTTGCTGTGTGCCAAGTATGTGCCATTGAGTTAGGGAGGCCAGGTGTATGTAATTTTATATTACTTCATTTGTATCTTGTAACAACCCTTTGTCAGGAAATAACACTGTTATTTCAACTGATGAGAATATGAAAATAAGGAGTAGTAACTTTCCAAAATCTCATATTGCTCCTGAGTCTATCTGTTCTGAAGCCAGTGCTGTTGTGAACGGTGTACCATGTTGGGAGCAGTTCTCTATCTCAGCCCCTTCCCACCCACCAAATTCAGGTTCTCTACATGTGATTCATTTCAGCCTCTTAGTTCCACAGAGCACTCATGAAATTTTAAGGAGAAATAGTCCCCAAAACAACCAGCTAATACATATACCCTTTGACTTACAATGGGACTACATCCCACTATACCCATCACAAGTTGCAAATATCATAAACCAAGAATGCATTTCAAATACCCAGCCTACCTAACATCCTGGTTCAGCAGTCCTGGGGCAGCACACTGTAGAATGCTGGTTGTTTCCTCAGGTTGACTGGGAGCTTTGGCTCAGCATTACAAGAGAGGCTCATACTGCATGTTGCTAGTCTGGGAAAAGATCCAATTCAAAGTATGATTTCTACTGAATGTATATTGGCTTTATACTATCATAAAGTCAAAATATCATAAGCATATAGATATGGCCTATATCTATATACTTAATAAATTGGAGGCCATCTGTATAAGCTCTTTGAGAATTTAGAAAATTATCCTAAGAGGATTAAGATCATTAAGGATGTGGCACAGTTGGGAGTTCTGGACAACCCTGGCAGATTAAGGCTCATTGCGATGAGTCAAAGAATAAACTCCGGCCCTTGGTTTCTGTGCAGCGACTGAATAAGCATGCCTACCATGGGTGAAGAAAGAGCAAGAAAGAATTGTGTCTTAGCTGCCCATTACTGTGACAAAATGCTGCAGAAAAACAACTTAAAGGAAGAATGTTTTATTTAGCTTATGGTTATAGAGGTTTCAGTCCATGGTTAACTGGCTCCATTGCTTTTAGGCCTGTTGCCAGGCAGAAACGTTATGGCAGATGGATGTGGCAGAAAAAAGCTTCTCACATTATGGTCACTAGATAGCAGAAAGGAGTGAGGAGGGATATAGGTTAGGGATAAGACACAGTCCTTCAAAGGCACACCCCAGTGACATACTACGCTTCCTTCTTATTGTTTACAGTACCCGTCCTCCCACAATAATGCCATCAGTTTATGAATGCATCAATGGCTAAATCCATTGATGAGGTTAGAGCCCTTGTGGTTTAATTACCATCTCAAAGCCCCACCTCTGAATACGACTGCACTGGGGACCGTCTTAGTTACTTTCTTGCTGCTGAGGCACAATACCCAACACCCACAACTGTAAGAAGTTTATTTTGGCTCACAGTTTGAAGAGGTTTCCATCCGTGATTGGTCAGCTCCAAGGCAGGGAAGCATAGCCGAGAAGAAACCACTCATGGCTTGGCAGTGAGAAGCAGAGAGAGAGATCAAAGGGGGAGGGAGGGCTGCACACCTTTGCAGGCCATGCCCCAAGTGACACACCTCCTTCCAGCATCTCATTTAGCTGTAAACTCATCAATGGACTAATCCACTGATAAGCATCACACACCCATGATCCAGTCACCTCCCCAAATCCCCACCTATGAGTACATGAGGTTTTGGGGGACATTTTAGATATAAACCATAAAAGAGACCAAGCCTTCAACATGAGAACCTTTGGGGAACTTTCCATAGCGAAACCACAACAAATTGTTAGGTATTTGATGACTCTTCAGAAAGAAACGTGAAGGCCTCAGCTTGACTCTTTCTGCCACCTTGTAGCTTCTTTGGGATCTGCTATGGTTTGAATCTGCTATGATTTGTACCTACTGCCACACAAATGGCTCAACACAAATGGTACTGAGGGTGGCGGGACCTTTAGGAAATCTTCAAGTGTTCGTGAGGGATTGATGCTTTTCTTGGAAGAGTCAGATTATATTCAGGGGCTGGGTTGGTTACCTCGAGGGCAGGTTGTCATGAGGGAAGCCTAGGGCTTTCCTTTGTTGTCTCGCACATCTGCCTCTCTTCTGTACATGCTTGCTTCCCCTTCTATTTTACCATTTTTTTCTGCCATATGTGGAGCAGCGCGTGGCCCTTAACAAAAGCCAAGCAGACGCTGGTGCCATGCTCTTGGACCTCCAGAAACGCAAGCCAAAATAAACCTCTTTTCTGTATAAATTATCCAGTCTCAGGTGCTGTATTATAGCAACCAGAAACAAACTAAAATGGGATATTTGGCGAATCTCTCTGAGTCTATTATTATATTATAAAAATAGCATTAAGTATTGAATTGGCAGGATGATTATGAAGAAAAAGCCTTATATAGTGTTGATCAAATGCTCCCCAGTCCTCCTTTCTGCCGGGAGTGTGGATGTTTTCCATTCCTACACAAGAGAATCTGATACATACTTTTTGGGTTTCCTAAGGGACACCCCACCTCTTTCCTTTCCCCAAATGGGATGGGGCATGACCTGATGATTCTCAATCTGTTGCAAGGTGGCCTTGGAGCGCCTGTCAGTAGAAAACTTCATAGGACTTTTAGTTTCCCCTGCAGCCACACTTCTCTCAGCCAGTGACTCTTGAAAGCAAATCCAGTTCTTCATAACCTTTCTTTAAGGAGATACTCCCTCGCCTCCAGATACACACATCCTTGGATGAAGCAGAAACATTAGATAGAAAGAGGGAAAGAGCTGTGGACTGGATTCAGGAGATCTAGGCTTAGCTCCAGATCATTTCTTAATTGTGTGTCCCTGGTGTAGGCTAATGATTTAGCCTCTCTGAGTCTCAGCCTGCTGATCTGTAAAATGGGGATATGAGGCTACCAAGACTGCCTTCAGCCTTGAGCAGGTAGATAAAGGGATTGTGCATTGCAGGGGAATAAAGCTCAGTATAATTTTAACTTTCTAGTAAAAAGTTAATTCACATTCCTTGAAGAAAATCTGGAGAAATGTAAAAAGGAAAAAACAAAAATCGCTTGATAGTTTATCACATAAGATAGAGATAATAACCACTGATACTACTTTGATGTAATATTCTTAAGTTACTTTCTGTTTTGTAGTACTTGATGTTAAGGGTTCTTGTAAATATTAAGCGATGTAAGATATTTGAGCCATGGCACAGTATTTATGTGAGAAACATCAATGAATTTGTTCATTTATTAATTCTGCAGTATTGTGTATGTTCGATATTTATTAAGTATGTATTAGGTTTTGGGGTGTTTTGATATACTCTTGTCTATATGAAATTCAAGTCCATTTGATCATCGAGTTGAAGCAGGAAGGATGTGCTGATTACTGATCATACAGACCTTCTAAGTATATACTTGAAATTGATTAAGTCAGCTATGTGTCAGACACTGGGAAGTTTTGCATGTGTATCTAGATGCACATAACGTGAGACCTCTGTCTGTCTTTATGAATCAGAAGAAAATAAGATGAATTTTCATTGAGTTGTGTGGGTGTTTTGAGATGTCTGATCTCTAGGGTGAACTGCGTGGTGCAGGTGAAATTCATTTTGGGAGCCTAGAGAGGCAACTGCCAGAGGAAAAGAACTGATACATGAGAGTCCTGTGCATTTGCAGGCAGGAGAAGGTCCTCTGAAGATTGAAATGCTCTAGGCAGAGAAAACAAACAGTGAACAACAGTCTTAAATATTAGCTTCTAATTGAACATCACGAGAGGAGATGATCTTAATCGCCACCATTAATTATGGTAGGAGCTGCTTCCCACATGGCCAACTCTTATTCGTGTGCTGCTGGGGGAGCAGCCCAGAAGTTTAACAAGGCTCATGATTCTCTCAAGGGATGCTGGGGAGGCCAGCACATATACATTTTGTCTACTCACTCTATGCTACTGCTGTTACCTGTGTATGATACATGCTAGGTATGCATTGTTGAGTGTATAGTACCCCTGTCTTTCTTTCGCCACTAGTAGTCATGCAGTAACACCATTCCCCACTGCCAGACAGATATAGGTAGACTGGATCACTGCAGAAATGTCAGCTCCATGGAAGTGAGAGCTTTGTATTGCCTGAAACTAGGTCAGGGCTGGCACTTAGTAGGTACTGAATAAATGTTCATTGAATGAACAACTAGTACATGAATAAATAATCTATACAGTGGTACCTTGGTTCACAATTACTTTTGTTTATGAACAATTTGATTCGCAAAGAGGAGTATTTGGCAAAATTTTGTTTTTGTCTGCAAACTCTGCATCGGTTGACAGACAAGACCATGGCCATCTTTCTTGCATGAACACAAACATAGCCCTCTTTTCCACCATGAAACAAATTAACTTTGTGAATGGGGTTACCAGTGAAGTAATATCTATATATTTTGGGTGTCTATTGCAGTGTACACAGAGCTACCTTGTCATTTTATACATAGCCTGTGCATATGACATATTTCCTCATGGGTTTCTGCTATATACATCTAACTTCCTAGATCACTTTCTATTCTAATTTCTTTTCACTCCCTAACCTTCTCCATGCCCAAGTCTCCACAGAGAGCTCACAGCAGAGGAGAATAAACTTGCACTTGGCCTCAAAACACAGCCCTGAGCCAATCCTGAGCTTTATTGACTAGATGTAATCTATGTTCCCTGCCCCTTTCTGTTCCATGGGGGTAGGAGAAAGCCCGACTGCCAGGCATGGGAAAGGTAACTGCCATGGGCCCCTTTTCTTTTGTCCTCTTCCTTGTCTCTCAA
>RJWT010038530.1:0-12839 GCA_004365215.1 Cuniculus paca | reverse complement strand
AAGTTCTAACTACAGATACTGTTTCATTTTACATACTCCAAAAGGTTATGACCGTGAAGTTTACAGCTGTATTATTTTTTCTCCTGCCACTCCTCCATTATGTAGATTTGACTTTTTACATTTTGATCTCTTTTACTGCTCTTTATAACCCTAATGATAGAAGCTTCAATTTTTAGATGAGAAGAAATTTCTGCTAAAATCAGGAGAGATTCAGGAAAGGAGGAGTTGCTCAGGGAAAAATTGACATTTGGCATTTCTGCTGGATTTGCATTTGACGTTATGATGTCTTAACTTTAAAAGACTTGAAAAATGGTGAAATTTTCATTAAGGATAATTTAGCTTGATGTTTTCTTCTACAGGGAACATTTGTCTTTCTTAAATTGGTTTGCATTTCATGCTAGACTAGAGGCCTTGGACAATAAAACAAAGAAATACTTGTGTGCATATTTATGTGCATTCATGATGCACACATTTTTGATCTTTTCTATCTAAATTTTGATACAATTGGAAGTATTTAAATGTTTTTTATCACTTTTTTGAGGTTGATTCTTGGGTATTTTTGAAGTTCATAATAAAATAATTGTATCCTAACTTCTTTTTCAGTTGTTTGGCGCTAAATTATGGCATGCAAACCAGCAGGAGAATTGGGCATGACCTGTCAATCATTTTTGCTTTGTCTAACTGGAATTTATTTTTCTCCCAAATCTAATAAACTTAACAACATTATAGAAAACAGGACTTTTATCCTGAAGTGATACTGAATTTTGTCTAAGAATTTTTCTCTATTTATTGAGATGATCATATTTCTTTTATCTTGATTCTGTTATGTTGTGTACTTTGGTTGCATATGTTGAACCATCTTGGCATCCCTAGGATGAAATGAACTTATTCATGGTGGGAAATCTCTGTAATGTGTACTCACATTTGGTTGCAAGAACTATTGCTTATACTTTTGGGATCTATGCTCATTATGCATAGTAGTCTGTAGTTTTCTTGTAGAGTTTTATCTGGTTTTCTTATGAATTAATGTGATACAGGTGTCATAAAATCAATATGGATGCATTCTTTCCCTTTGTGTTTCATTGACTAGTTTGAGGGGTATGGCTGTTAGATATTCTTTAAAGGTTTAATGAAATTCCTCAGTAATTTTATTTGTTAGGAAAATTTTAATTACTGCTAGAATATAATTGCATTTTACTGATCTGGGTCAACATTTATAATCTCATGGCTTATTTTTCATAGGTTATATATGTCTACAAATTTATGCATTTCTTCATACATTTTCAAATTTGCTAGAATATAAGGTTTCAAATTAGTGTATATGGTTTTCTAGATTTCAGTGATATTTGTTGTAAAAACCAATTTTTGAGCTCTGATTTTATTACTTTCAATCTTCTCTCTCTTTCCGTCTGTGCTGGCTCATTTTCTGAAGTCTGCAGACAACACCCTTCCAGGCCTCTGGTTCAGAGATTGGAATCTTTTGCTCACTAGTCAATTGTGCTTTCTAGAACTAGTGCTGGATTTCCCTTGATCTGACAACCAGTGTCCTCCCCGCCACCTACATTTTAGCTCTTATTTACAACAATTATCATTACCTTGGGTCCAAGCTGAATTTTAGGAGAGATGCTGTGTGCAATGTTGGAGAGAATTGCTTGTTGAATTTTGGAAATACAGACGTGCAGTAATTTGTTGTCCCAAGCAGCAAATACAGGGGAAACTTTCTAAGATGGCTCCCTGCCCAGGCATGACTCAATCTGCTGGAAATTGCTAGGAATTACCTCTCCCACACCAGAATGCTCAGGCAGAACTCAGGTCACTGCATCACTGGCCTGCTGACAACGCACTCAAGTGATATGCTGTGGTGCCTTGATCTCACTATGAAGCCACATCCTGGTTGATATGAATGAATATCCCAGAGCAGTTGGTAAGTGATGCAGGCTTCTCATCTACAATGATGCTTGTCTTAGCTACTTTTCTTATTGCTGAGACACAATTTCTGACATCCAAAGTTAAAAGGGGAAATATTTATTTGACTTACTGTTTATAGAGATTTCAGTCCATAGTCGGCTGGTTACAAGGCAGAGTGGCACATGGCAGAAGGGCATTGCAGAGGACAACAATTGTTCATTGAACATGGGAGAGATCAAAAAACAAGCAAGGGACTTTATAAGCATCTTTTGCCTCCTTTTATGTTATTCAGACTACTTAGGGCAGTAGCACTCACACCCTTAATCTTAGTGCCCTTGACCCTGGCATTGCCCAATGAGTCGATTTCAGCATCACACACTCTAGATCCAGCCACCTCTGATAAAGTCCTGCCTATGATGGGATGAAGCTTTGGGGGGACAGCTAGACACAAACCATAGTAATGGTCTTTTTATTTAAACATTTGTAATATCTTTCTCAAAGTGGAATGCCTATTAAGGAACATATCCCACTTTATACATTTTTTTGTGCTCAAATTCTTATTTTTGTAGTTCAATTTTGTAACCCCTATGCTACTCTGGAAAAACATGTAAAGAATTTATATATGACAAGAAAGTCATGAGTTTTGATAAATTGTTCTCTAAATAAAGCAGAAGACTGAAAATAAACAGATGATGTATTAGAAGAAGGCAATTGGATGGCATTAAGTAAAAATGATACCTCTGCTCTCCATTACTTTTCTATGAACTTGCATTGTTCTCTAATATTTTATAAATCCCACTTATCTTGTCATCTCTCCGGATCTTCACTTGACAGAGCAGTAATGCAAGCCCTTGTGAATTGGAGGTGGTGATGGGTAAAAAAAAAATACTTCATGCGAAGTTAGAAATCTTAAAGTCAATTGTTTCAGGGGAGGATCCTGAAATGTTTACTTTAGGTTGTTGCATTACTTTTCTTAGAAGAGAGAACAAACAAGCATATGTGCACAGATATGTGCACATACACGTGTATTCAACTAGATCATAGATAAAAATAAATTAATTTTGTGAAAGTGGTTGTGACTAAACCTTTAAAGTCTTAGCCAAAAAGATAAGGAAATTTGACTTTATCTGAAGTTCAGGAACAAGTTAGTACTAGGAACTCATACCTTTTGTCTTTGCATGTCTCCCATAGCTAGGAAAATTTAGAATGCTGGTAATGAGTGCATGGATCTTCACAAACTCTATTCTAATGAGTTACCCATTATCTCATAATAATGATATAGTATAGTTCATTCATATACCATTCATTTGTGCTCCTGAACTATACATTTATTTGTGTTCCTAAAATTCAAATGTTGAAACCATAACCTTTCTGAGATGTCTCCAAGAGTTGGAATCTTTGTAGGATAATCAAGCTTTGATGTGACAGAGAGGTTGAAGTCTTCATGACAGAATCGGTGTAGTTGAAAAAATAGAAAGAGTCAAGAGTTAGCTTTCTTGGCCACCTGAGGATACAATTATGTGTGATATGAAGCTGTATTAGTAAGCCAGGAATCAGAGCCTATGCAGACATCAGATCTGCTGAAGTCTGCATTTTGGACTCAATCAGGCCCCAGAACCACAGGAGATAAACATTTATTGTATAAGCCACACAATCTGTGGTATTGTTCTTACTGTAGGCTAAACTAAGATAGTATGCTTTTTCACCTTATTCCTGAGATTGCATTTTTACCTTCCTCTTGATCCAGTTATTTCATTGTGCCTGTGCTCAGCCTCCATTACATTTTTCTTTTGTGCCATACCAGGTATATACAGGTGTCATGCATAGGGACTCTTCCTTGTATGGTCTGTGGAACCAGGTATATATTGGAAGAAAGCCAATAAGGAACTAAGGCAGAGTGTATGTAGTATGTAAAATACATAGTGCTAAAATGGAAAAAAATGCTTTATAGACAGGACTTTTATGATTTTAGATTAACACATTTGTCTTTTGCAAACTAATCTGTATTTTGTTACCTTTTTTGGTCTATACTTAAATTAGTTCCAAATTTTGGCTGACATTTGTGTTGCTTGTGGTAGGATGGGGATGAAGAATGTTTCCAGAGTGCTTATGTGCTAGGTCATTGGTATTTCATCTAGAAAAACCACAAAATTTTGCATGATTAAAAATTATAAGATGGTGAAATCTTTGAAAATGCAGGAAATTTATTTTAAAATAATTTTTGCATTCAAAATTTTCTCTGACATACCCCATAGAATTTCACATGGCTTGATGACAGAAGGCATAAATGAGGAAGAACTCTGTCAGTAAAGCATCAATTCACTGTGGGTAAGGGCAGATGTAACTTCATCTTAGATTTAGGATGAATAGTTTGAATTAGTTGGGATAATTGATTTCACTTCTGTAGCTTAGTATCATTATAAGTTATGAGCACATAATCTACTATAAAAAGTAAGTATACTCCCTAAATTCTACAGCAAAAGTAACTGTATATATTAAATACCTAAAAAGTATTTTGAAAAAATGTGGCAGAAATAGTGATGTTATTCACTTCTGTGTCTTCAGTGTTTTATAGGGTTCAGCAGAAAGTAGGTGATCAGTAAATTTATACTGTTTACTTCATATTACTGACAAATAATCCTTCAATTATCTCTAAAAAGTTGCTCAACGGTCTTTGCACCTTCTCACTTCCCATTAAGATTCAAGAGGAAGTTGATGAATACCAAGAAAGAATGATTCTTGATGTGCTGCAGAAGTAAATATTTTTATTTAGATCTGATTTCAGTCAAAAATACAGGTGAAGTTGACTATGGACAGTGGATCATGAGGAGATGAAAGTGTTCAGTTGGCAGCGATGGTCTCCTGAATCCAGTCCAGGTAGTTACACACCTTGGTGTAGACACCGGGTTTGCCTTCCAGAGCACAGCCAGTGCCCCAGGACACCACACCTTGCAGCTCTCCATTGCAGACTACAGGGCCACCGGAGTCACCCTGGAAAAACAGAAATGGCAATCAGAGTTTGTGTTTGTGTCCAGAAGGAAGATGGCTTCCAACATCTTCCCCCACAATCCCAGCACCATTTTCAAAGGTGTCTGGATCTCCAAGAAGCACCTGCTTCCATCTCTGGAAATTCCAAGCTCAATCCCCTTCCTATATGTATTTTCCCTCCTCTTTTCTATGGTTCCTCCTCCTCCTTGCTTAGAATGCCAAGAGTCCCAAGACAAGGTGAGGATTGGAGACATTTAAGGGTGCCTCATAAGCTGTGCTGCTTCCACATGGGTTAAATCACACAGTACAAACCTGCAGATGACTGTCAGGGTGCAAGGTTTGCACTGAACCTTCTGTTTGTCTTTTACTTATAAACTGAATCACCAATGACTCAAAGAGAAATTTACATTTAAAAAAATTTCTGACTCATTCCAAAGCTGTTCCTCATGTATGCCAATCAGTCCTAGGAACAGTATTATTTCCTCTGTGTTTCAGAAAGGTGAAATACGGGGGAAACTGAGAGAGCTGAAAGACTACAAAGAAATTCACCTGGCAAGAGTCCTTTCCACCCTCCAGGAAGCCCAGGCAGAATGCATTGTTACTGATGCGGCCTGGGTAGGCATTGCGACAGTCAGAATCAGATAGGACAGGAGCATCCAGGCACTGAAGGACTGAAGGGTATAAGCCTGTTGTGCACAAGAGTGAAAATGGAAGATTACACACAACTTTGCTGGAAATACGTTTACTACTCTACCTCTGCTGTTTCATAGTACTCTTTCTGTCTTTCAACGTGCCAGCGACTTTGACTTTGGACACAATTTCATTTCCTGGAAGGTTTTCCAATATTTCTGATCAACAGATTCTTTTTGTCGCAGAAGTAATAGAAGCTGCAGGTCTTAAATCCAGAGATATTTTTCACCAGTAGGAGCATACTTTAAGTAGCACTGAGCTCCCTCGGTTTTGCCTTTTCAGGTTCTAGTTTTCTGCACATCCCTAATCCCAATTATGTTAAATAACTTGACATCATTCTATTAGTTATTTCGGTTTTGTTTTGTTTGTGTTATGAGACAGTGTCTGTCTTTGTAGCCCAGGCTAGCCTAGACCTCCCTATCTATCCCAGGCTGGACTTAGAATTATGATCTCTTGCCTCAGACTCTCAAGTGCTGGGATTATAGACCTTTTCCACCATGCCTGGCTAAAATTCATGTTCATTTCATCTTCCATATTGTCTCCAAAGGGGGTCTTGCTCTCTTCATTTAGTATATTCTAAGACTTCATATATTCACACCTATATAGAATCCAAATTTCACTCTGAGAACCTTGCCTTGATTGACAGTTTGGAACATCAGATACTCAAAATGCCATTTCTCTCCATTGTTTTCAGATTTGATACTTGTTTTACAGGTTTCACTTACTGCCAGTGGTCACTGTGTTGCCCCAGCCAGACACGAGGCACTGAGTTCCAGCAGTTGCACAGGCTTTTGGAAGAGAGATTGTGGACACTTGAGAGTTGAGGGTGGCAGGTTTCTTCAGTTTAACCAGCATGATGTCATGATTATAGACAGAAGTGTATTTAGGGTGGACTATGGCCTTCTCTACATCAATGAATTGTTCACCACCCTCAATGACATTAATGTTGTGGTCTCCCAGATGTACCTGGAATCGCCTCCATTAAAGGATTAAAAATATCTTAATTATCCAACACAAGTTTTGTCCCCTTAGTCCAATCATCAATCTTGAGCATAAACACAGAATCCCTTTCAGGCATTGAATCACAAACAATAGTGCATTTAAGGTAGGATTGTGCACAACACCATGTGTAGCAGTTGAGAGAATCCCTGATGCAAGTGTTTCTGTTAGCACAGACTCACAGCACACCATCATGTTGGAATAGTAAGGGTTAAGAAACAGAAACAAATGAAACTTTGAAAACTGAGATGAAATAAGATTATGGAGACTGATCACTACTTGACATTCCTTCTCTTATTGGGATCACTCATTTTTATAGGAAGATGAAGCAGAGTTAACTTTGTAGTGAAATAATAAGAGACTGGAATGATTAGTAATTATTTTTCAATTTGGAAATATGATATATTTTATCATATCTCTATGCCATTTTTTCTCATCTAGCTATAATGACGAGGACCACATATTCTTTCACTCATAAACTATTTCTCTTCTAATTCTTTGATACAATGGTATGAAAATATATCAGGGGACTCTAAAGGTTAACACACTAATAAGAGTCCCTCAACTCATCATTCCACTGTTACAAGAATGAGTGCTTTACCAATCACATATAATTCTTTGCTTTACCACAATTGTGTTTTGGTGGAGCCATAGTATAATTTGACTTTACAGCACCAAAATGTGAATATGGGTCACTTACCTTTCGTAGCAGTGAGCTGCAGAGACTACCCACTGGTCAGTGATGAGGGAGCCACCACAAAAGTGGGAGCCATCATTCAAGGACACCTGGTAGGGAACAGAATTCTTCACACAGGTGTAGCCCCCAATGATCTTGTCATCATCATCAATGGGGAGGGCAACTGTTAGGGCAAAGTTGGGAACATGCTGTTAAACAGATGCTCATGGAATTTTTACTCCATCATGTTTTCGCAAGCTAACTGTAAAAGAGATGACAATGTTCTTCTCCTGCCTCACATAATCAGAAAACGACAGTTTTAAAGTATTTAAAAATAATTATATTTCTATATCTTTAACACATATTATTTTGATACCACTCTTATTAAGTAGCTACAATCTTAACTTATTCTATAACAAGTTTGTTAATGGCCTTACTTACTTATCACACACATACAAAATCACAATGATCAAAGTCTCTTTATAGAATGAATAAGTGACCACCACCACTTGGGTAAATGATTCTCTTTGCACAGAACCCTGCTCAGCAATCATGCAAATATGTAGGCAATTTTTCTCAGATATGTGTCTGAGTATGGTGATGAGGTGTTTGTCTGGCATTGCTAACACTGTAGGATAATGTGAAGCAAAATTTTAGATGCAAAATGAAAATGTGGTACCCACTTTTGTGGCAGCATAATGGGAATCATTTCTATGTTTATTCTCCTAATTTCTCTTTTTGATTCTAAGAATAAAAGTTTATTTAATCATTTTATTGTACTGTATAAGTTTCCTATACCCAATCTTTGCTCTAAGCCCAATTATGTTTTCAAAATTGCAGATGCATTCAATATCATGACATGGGGTCCCCAGATCTGAGAAGATTTCCTGTAGCCCCACAATGTTACAATTATAACACATAAACTGTATTTTTCCAATATTTTAAAATAGTTTTAGAGAAAAGGTTTCCTGGCATATAGCTCTATAGATGGAATTTACACTTGACAAATTTTTGAAATTAGCATTAAATTTGAGTTGTCTACAATTTAGAAGAATCCAAATTACATAAGCTTTTCTCTATCTTTTCATTACTGAATGTCATGTGTCATTGTACCAGTGAGATTACATTAACAAAGTCATCCTGATGTGTAGCCCAAGGTTTTTATCTGGAATAAATAAAATATTTTTTAGCAAAGACAGTGGGTAAAAAGCCAGTCATTTAGTAGTCTGAAGATATAGGCTTAGGCATTTATGGAACCTTCAAGGGGACTAGAAAAGTTACAATAATTAACTCTAAATTTGTGAAGAGTTCAGAACAGGTGATTCTTATATGTGGACTCTCTTTCTTTATGACATTTACCTGCAAATTCCAGACTATTTCTTTATGCCTTCTGCTCAGAATTACTCTTAGTCAACATGATCTTTCTCCAACAAGAGAGATTTAATTATCCATAACCATATTAACAATGTACTGGACTTTCGCCCCTAAGCTTCTCTAGGTAAGAGCCTGTATTCAATATTTATTAGGTTTTCACAGCATGAAAAACAAACTTAGTCCATATACATCTGCTGATATGTTCAATGAACAGATATAACACTCACAAGCACTTCCCAGGAAAGCCAGAAAGATGAAGGTCTTCATGGCTACTCTCTATATCTGGGCTGCAGAACAGGATGATGGCTTTCCATTCACAGTATTTATATGTCCAGGTTTGTCACTGACCACATGGTCATGGGTGCCAGAAGTGATTTCCCTGGAAAAGAAAACAATCTAAATGTAGCATTCTATTTTGAGGCACACACAAAATGTCTAAGCATCCAATGTAAATATTAGCATACTTTCACTTTTCCAGAAGTGAGAATGAAAGTAACAAACACACCTGGTAGGAACTCTTCCCTATGATAGGAAAATATTTGGACTAAGGTCACAGGAAGGAATTACATGTTTCCAACTTCCCACGCAAAAATATCAGCAACTCAACTATGATCTTTTGTCTGGAGCATTCTTGTGAGCCCTGCACCCTTGGTATCTAATTTACAGTGGTCTTTTACAGTTCTATCCTTGGTCTTAGGGTAGTTCTCATCTTATATGTCCATGTTCACGTTAACTTTCATTACTAGTATCACCTTGTTCTCTTGAGAGAAGGAAAATTGTTCTCATTAGAAATGATAGAGATAAAAAGTAAAAAGTAAAAGAATAGTAAATGGCATTTGTCTAATGTTTATGGTATGGGAAGAATATAGTTTTTCTTCCTGATTTGTGCATTCACTTTTCATCATTTCAGTTACAGCGAGCCCTGCACAAAGGCATTAAATTAGAACATTCCAAACATAAGAAATTCCTAAGTTTTCAATAACTTTTAGTCCAGTTTTTTCTTATATTTATTTTATTTTACTCTTTGCTCTTGATCTCTCACTGGCCTAAAATATGCATCATACTTCATGACATACATATTACAAAATATGAATATATAGGATTGGATATCATGTATAGTGTCAGGCATGCTCTGGGCATCTTAGAATGTTTATTCCATGGATAAGGCAGGGCTATCATGTTCTAAATTATTTGCTTATATTAATTTTAGAAATCTTTATAAAAGTCAGATGAGGTACATAATATAATCCAAACTTTATAGACGCAAAACTAGGCTTGATCAGAATGACTCAGGAAGTGTACGGTAGAATCAAGTTTCCAAAACATGTAATATGGCACTGAATCCTATAATCATACCAAGGTAATACAGAATTAGTGTACAGTGAAAACGCAAGTAATGTATGTGGGCTGTTTACTGTGTTTCAGGCACCAAGAAAGTGGTATACATGTATCACCTAATTTCAGCTTCTCATAAAACACTGCAAATACTGTGTTACAGTTTTTATCATGAAAGCATTGTCAATAGGAAACTTATTGAAGTCATTTTTTTTTCAAAATTTCATATAAATTTGGTAAAAACAAGAGCCAAACTCAAGTAGCATCATTTCAAGATTAGAGACTGGCTCAAAAATTAGTGAAGTAAAGAACATGATTTACTGTAGGAGTGAGGACTTATTTTAAGAAATGGATAGAGAAGAGATCATTGAAGTCTGATTCTCGCAGGGTCCCTGGGACCCCTGTAGCCTACACTAGAGTCTAGTGAGTAGTGTAAGTGATTCAGAATAAATGAGTTTTTCTAAGAGTCAAGATTTTTTTATTTGTAACCTTTCAAAGACTGTCTTTCTTAAATGAATTTTAGTAGTAATTCCAAAATAATACTAAGATAGTAAGTATTTTTAGTTTTTAAAAAACTTAATATTATCAAATTCTAATGTAATACTAATTCAATAGCAATTAATTGCTGTAAAAGGTGGTACTTTTTTGACTTAAAATAATTAATTAAGACATATAGAAAAAAGAGCAAATATTCTTAGACAAACTGTCTTATGTACATAGTGATGCTTACTGCTTATTAATTAGAGAACTAGCAAATAGGTTATGGACTGTATCAGACTGAGGTAAAGTTATTTTACCTATCTGTATTGCCTATTTTAAAAAACACATATATGTATATTGAAGTAAGTAGCTTAGCTTATAAACACAAATATTACTTAATTTTACATTGCTATAAAATTTATAATCATGATATTGTAGTTGAGATTCATGTGCTCCAATTTTTCCAACATAAATAAATAAATTTATCAGTTGTGACAATCAGACAAAGCAAGTAAAAAAGCTTGTCGGTATGTAATTGTTCCTAGGCTCAAATTATCGTTGTAATAGGGACCCCTTTGAAATTGCACATTACTCACTCCTCACCCCAATAATTAGACTGAGAAGTTGCAGCTACATGGTTCAGAGGGTAACCACTAAGCGTTTCACATTTCCTGAGATCCCAAAGGACATGATGGCCTTTATAATCCCTTTCCTTACTATCTGGCCACAGGAAGTAGAAGTCCATTGTGATGATCTAGCCACTAAACATAAAAAGAGGTTTGTCCCTTGATGATGCAGACCCTACTTAACATGCAGCTGTCTCTCATCTACTCCCGCCTTAGAAAGAAAGACCTCTGTAGCCTTGAGTCTACTAATAAGGAGCTCTGAGGAGCTATCTTCTCCATCCTATTCAGAGCCTTCCTTGAGCAAACTGCTTCTTTCCTTCCAACCCTCCTCTCCCACATTTGGGTCTCCTATAGAGAAGAGGCAGCATGGACTTTGGTTTCAAGTGACAGTTTTGGTGAGCCAGCCAAATGCTGCCTTCTGGATGGCTCAGCCCTCTCAGTTTCTTCAAAGAGGAGGGACAGTGGCACAGAAAGAAGCAGAGACTGCTCACAGCAAACTGAACTGCAGTCAGCACTGCAGAGACTTCCTAGTGATTGTCCCAAAGTCTTCTCATCTAAGACATCTGCCTTCTTTCTGGTATTAGTGGCTTATAAAGACTTTTATGGTGGAAGAAATCTTTCTTTAGTCTTTGGGGGTCTACAGACTTCACCTGGCTGTATTTCACCAGGTACACTGAAGTTCTTCTGCTTCTTGCACTTGAGACTTTACTAGCAGTTTGGATTTTTCTTGGGGAATTTTGCCCTACTGGTGGCTGTAGGATAAGATTCAGAGTGCTAACATTCCCAGGAAATTTTTTTGTATGGAGAACGCTCATTTTATTAAGTTTTTGCTTTTTCTCTTATAAGTGCTTTTATTTTAGGTATCTCAGTTTTATTTTATTTAGATAACTCAGTTCCAATACCACCTATGTTCTCTGTGCCTCATACTAGCTGACCAGACAGCTTTCAGCTATAGTCCTATGCCTAAAATGCAAGGAGCCTATTGTGACAATACATGGCCTGAGCATGCTAGATTTGGAGGGCAAGGAGTGGCTGTTCACCTGACTTTTACAAATTGGAACTGGTTCGTCAAGAATCTACTGAATGGGGTGAAATCCCTTACTGTAGCCTTTTATGCTTTGACACAATAAAGATTGTAAGGAGAAGGGAATTAGGTTGATGGTTTAGAAAACAAAGAAAGACAGTGTTTCTCTCCCAGAGGGTAAGCCTCAAGAGGAAATTAAAATGAAGAAATTTGTCTTTTAAATGCTTTAAATCTGGCTCAGTTGGTATTGAAGCCATGGCACCAACAATCTTACAGATCTGGACATACCGTTACTGTTTTGAAACGTTTGTTTCAACTTTGACTTGCTAACATTTGATTTTTGTCCCATCAGTTGATCATCGATTTTTTTCAATATACTTTAGCAGCAGATCTATGATTCCCAGTGAGCTAAGCCTTCATTCAGGCAGATTTTCCTCACACCATTTGCTCTGATCAGCATTCTATTCCTTTTATTTTTGTGTGTGTGTGTATTTCCTGGTTAGAGAGCATACACCAGAAGGGCTTCCATTGTTTGTTTCACAATTATATTACTACTGCATAAAACAGAACCAGGAATATCATAGGCCCAAAATAATTTCATGGTGAGTAAGATGTGGGATAAATGAATAGAATCTGTCAGGTCAATCTGAAACTGGGATACTATCAAAACCTAAACTTTTTGCTTTGAGACTATGGTGTACATATTTAGCTAATTTTCCACAAAAGCTCATTTGATTTG
>RJWT010038529.1:0-12845 GCA_004365215.1 Cuniculus paca | reverse complement strand
CTTGCCTATCCCAGGGAACACTCAGCCCAGTCTGCCCTCTGCAGAGCTCTACTCTGAGGACCCAGATGCAGCAGAATCAATCGACACTGTCTCTGTGAAGCTGTGGGCCAGTCTCCCTGCATGCAGTTGTACTTCCTGGCCTTTTGCTTAGGAAAACTGAGACTTAAACAGGATGAGACTTGTGAGATAATAACTAGCCCAAAAGTGTTGCCTTTCAAAGCAGTTCTCTCCCACAGGGGAAGACCTGTTTTGGCAACCTCTGGGCAGGGTGAAACTTCTGCTGTGATCTTATTTGGGGACTGACTCTACCATCTTCTCACAAGTCAGATGAGCCTTGGGGAGAAACTGACACCCACCAAGCATAAGGTTTAAAGATCAGGAAAGTTGGCAGGTGACAGAAGCCCCAGGGATGACCCTCAGATGGGACCCAGGTATTCTCAACCGTGCTTCTGCCAGTATCCTAGTTATGAAATGGTCGGTCCATTTTTACACTTTTTTTAAATGGCAAAACATTAAGTGCTTGCCTGGAGTCACACAGCTAATAAGAGCAAAGCCAGTACTGGAGCTTGGTTTGTCAGATACGCAACCACCAAAGGCCAAAGGTGTTTTTATTGTATTAGTGTAGATCTGTTTTAATGTAAACCTTCAGCAACTGAACATACCTTTCGATGGATAGGAAAGTAGAAAACACTAAACACTGTTGACACCCCCTCATTCCTATTCTTTGGTCACTGAACGAAAACAATGCTTTCCCCGCAGCAGTGGTTGTCATGGTGTCATTCCAACTTAATTCACACAGCTGCAGAAATGAGCTCTTCTGTCCCCCAGGCCTTGACATGGGACGAAGGTGAGGCGTGGGCAGAGCAGCCCTAGCTGCCTGCACTGCTTTCTCTGCACCGACTCAGTTCCCCTCCCATATACACAAACGCACAACTAGGGCTTGCCGGTTTCCACAGACGATTTCCACCCAGTACACCCTCGAGCTGCTGCCCACATCGACGCTCGACTTTCACCCGTCCCCAAGGCACCTTCTTGCATGAGCACATTTTCCAAGGCTGCTGCGTGTCCTGCATTTCTCCCTATGGTGCCTGGGCTGTTCCATCTTAATGGAAACTCTCATGCTGGTCACACCGATCTCCTGTGATCTGTATTTTGTAAGAAGCAAGATGTTTACTTTGTATTATACCCTGTGCAACTTAGTTACAATTAAATCAAACTTTTTTTTCTATTATATTCTTATTTTTAGAAAAAATAAGTTCTGAGTTTAGTGCAAACCCCCTTTTCTCCAAATGGTAAAATCTGCTTCCTGCTAAAATACTATTTGATTTTGGGTTTACAATTTATAATCAAATTTAACACGTATTATGGACGCCCTGGAAAACAGCAGTCAGTTAGCCAGTTCTTGATCCAGAATTGTTATCAGAGATACACAATATTTGATTGTAATCTAACAACAGTTTCAGGTCTAGAACTTCTTTTTTTTTTTTTTTGAGAACTTTTTTTTTTATTGTGACTCCAAATTCAACATTTCTGGGGCTCTAACAAAGTCCCCAGTCATCCTGAGATACTCTTTTTTCTGATTCCATTTTGGTACACACTTCCATTGAAGAGCAGGGAAAACCAGACTCTCAGACTTGTTGAAAAGCCTGGTCAAGAGGAGATATGAAATGTGAGAGAGCAGATAAAGGATTGAATACGTGGTTTCTTAACTCACAGGCTCTTTACCATGCACTTCTGTGTCAGAGCTGTATTTTGGAGAGCTGCAAATGGAGGTGAATAAGTGGGAAACTGCACTCCTTAGTAACCCATAGCAGCCCCAGGGAAAAGATAACCTTTCGTTTACTGACAATAGATGGGGTCTCCTAAAAGCCACCATCTATTTGAGGCCTTGCCTAGAAATGTCCCTCAGATTTCTAGTTATGCCAGCAGTATCTTGGCAGAGTCAAAAGCAAAAACAAAAACAAAAACAAAAACAAAAAACCATGAACAATGAGGACAGGAATATAACAGCCATTATAATCTTCCTCTCAAACTACACTTTGGTTAGTAGAGTGGTAAATGACTTATCCAAATTCTTCTGGATTTACTAACGTGGAATTCCACTTCATTTGAGAAATACTGGGCCTGGGAAATATACTCACTCTTCTTTTTGTCTTGATCACCTTTTATAGTTTGTCTTTCTTCTCTGGCCTTGTCTTCAAATGCTTCACATTCAAAATAGAGGCAAGGGTTTCATTTAGGATCATTTGCTACATGTTGTGTCTCCCACCCTAAAATATCATGACTAGAGCTGAGCATCCTCAGAGCCAGCAATTTATGACCCAAATTCCTCCAAATTACATTCCATAACGAGTACACCCTTTGATTCAGAGGCCCTCTAGTTAATTAATTACAGGATCCAACTAAAATCATTTTTGGCAGCTGTTGTCCAAAATGTAATTAGTTCATATCCAATTATCTCATAAAACAGGTAAATTTATTTAGAAACTAAAGTAAGTACATCTTTCAATTAACGCATCCTGGCAGTATCAAACTGCTTTGATCAAAACTGTGTTATCGAAGGGAACATTATTCAGGTTTTATGTGGTCATTGAGAGCAACTAGTAACAACTGCTCTAACGGCTTACAGGCCCAAAGCTTCTCCTCATGGTCTATAGTGTAAAATTTGCAGGGCTTAATTAATCATTTTTTCAAGCACCAGAAAAGCCCCCAGACTGTTTCCTCAAAACAATTCTAGCTTTCTCCTGCACCAAGCCTGCACACAGCAGTCCAAGGGCTATCAATCCAAGTAGACAGCATATGTTGCTTACTTCCATTTTGTAAAATAGAATTAAATTGCCATCAGTTTATTTTCTATTTCCAAAGACATAGTTTTATCATCACCTGACACATTATCTCTCTTTAACATAAGACAGTGTCTGAAAATATAACATCAAGCTGCCAGTTGGTCACTGGCCAATTCTTATCAAAGCCTCAGGTTAAGAGTGATGTTCGTGATAGTTATTTAGACTATTATATATACATATATACATGGCATACACGTGTATATTTAATATACATATATATGACATATGATAAGACCCAGTGCTACACAAAGCCAATCCTTTGATCAAATTTGACATAAGGTGGCACAGAACTAAACCCAGTGATACTTGCCTCTGCAGAATTACCTTCCTGGAGCTATATTGCAGGTGCTAAGCCCTTAATTTTGATCAAGAGACACTAGAAGAAAAGCCCTAGATACTAGATGCTACATTTACTGGAGGTATATTGCCCTCTTGGTCATTCACTGTCTGTTTATAACCCTACCGTGAAACACACTTTGGAATCCATGCTAACGTAATCTATAGCCACCTAGAGAGACATAAGCCATGTTAAAATCATGGTGTCACTTACTCTGGGCTGCTATAATGGGTAGGTTCCTCCAGTCCAGACAGCCCTCTGATGGTTCCTGGAGGAGCTCCTTAACTCAGGACTTTATGGATCCATTAAAAAGAACAGGGAGAATGATTTTCTTTATACTGTATAGTAAACTCGGACCTCACTTACTTCTGATGACTTGTAATTCTGGACAACAAAGTCGCGTTGTCAGTTACTAGACCCGAATCAAAGCCTGATGGGGACTCTGGGAATCTGTTTTCTTCCTCTTTTTGGTTCCACTCTGCCGATGAGTGTGTCCCACCTTGTTTCTGCTCCACTCAGATCCAAGTTTCCTATTTTTCTCTGTCTTGTTAAAAACCTTTCCATAAGATTCTGCGGGGCCCTTGCTCGCGTGTACTTTCCACGCAGCCTTCAGCCACTGCTGCCCCCCAGCCATGTGCCCTCTGCTGCCTTCATTATGAGCTCAGGGGCAGCAACCTGTCTCTGTCTTCCGCGTGTGCCCGGCCCATGCCTTCCATTCAGGCTGATTCTGCTTGCCCAATGCTGAGGTAATGGCAGAATGCAGTTCTGCTCCTTCTGCCTTAAAAAGCAATTGCCAGCTGAATCGTACACTGGGGTCCCTGGCTAACACTACCGTGAACAGCTTCCCAGGCTGCTGGAGAGCAAGAAGGCTCCTGATGCACAATTTTACTTACAGTGTGGTAGAAGGAGAGGGCTGTGGTGCCTTCCAACTTGGCTCTGAACCCCGGCCTTGCCGCACACCGCTGGATGATCTCAGGCAAGCTGTGTACCTTCCCTGAGCCTTTACTTCATCTATAAAAAATATCTACTTACCTTGGTGGGATGGCAGTGAGGACTGCCAATTATTGCTTCTGGAAAGGAGAGTGCAGGAGAAAAAAGGAGGGAAGGGTAAGGGAGAAGAAGAAGGCAGCAAGATAGATACATGTGTATTTTTTTTTTTCAGTAAGAATGAGAAACCTCATCTCCCTTTTTTTCCTTTGTCTGTCAGGAAACTTAGAGATAAATGTGATATACAATTTGAACAGTAAAGCAGATGAAAACGTTTGGCCTATAATTTTGAATGTTTATTTCTCCTGCCTCTTTTGTTCCTACTTTCACTGATTCCTGGATCCCCATTTTTACATCATATTTATAGCTCATTATTTTGTGCAGATTTTTTTATGTGAGTTTTGAGTTTTGCCTGAGGTTTGAAGAATGTCTCGAATCTTTTATGGAACAAGATGTGGTGTATATAAATATGTACATTCAGAGATGTTGCTGTGAGCCTTTTTGTGGCACTACACAATGTGATCCATAAAGCTATCTTGTCTTACTTCATCCTCCCAGTGACCCCGTGAGACAGACTTTGTGCGTGCATTGCTGACAGGAGGCAGCTCGGCCTCTGCGATGTGAGAAGCCTTCCTCTGGTTACTTAACCACTTGCAGGGTCAGAATTTGACTCGCGAGTCAGGTCTTTTGAATTCCAACCCAAGCATTTTCTTCTGTCACTGACCTGTCTCTTCACAGTGCCATCAGCCACTTGGTTTTGCTCCTGGGCCTAATAAATAACACTGGTGATAGGAGCACATATGTGTCACATACCTGCTATGTGGCAGATGTTTTATATGGGGTGATCAAAAGATGCAGTGAACCCTCACATTTTTCAAAATTATTATAGTAAAAGACACGTCGCCATTAATCTCTCTCACTTCTAACATGCTTCATTGTTCTTACTCCTTTCCGTGGCAATTCTGGAAGTCCCCTTTTGTGTCTTTATGAGATGTGACCAAAAATATGGTGAATGTTGCTGCCACATACCATCCAACAGAAAGGCAGGCTTGTAAAATCAGCTGGTGTGTCCTCATTCACTTTGGTAATCGGGTCTGGCCTGTGTGACTTTCCGCTCTTCCTTAGTCAAAATGACTGTAAATATTTTTAATCAATTCAGAATACTAAGGCAGCCTCAACAGCACATCTGGAGATACAAAGAAAGTACTTTCAGAACTGCTTCAGAAAATAGCAAGAATAGTGGGATAAATGTGTGAAGTGAGGGGGATCAGCGTGTTTTTCACTATTAAACTTTCACTATTTTTCAACCACGCCTCATATATGTGTTATCTCATTTAGTGAAGCAGCAACTGAACTAAGCTCAAGAAAGTATCAGCTACACAAAAACAGACTCCCACAGTTACACACTAATAAGGGATGGGTTGGGGATTTGAATCCAAATTAGTACAACTCCAAAGCTCTTGCTCTTAACCAGTAGCCTGCAAGGGCATCAGTTCTGTCACCAAGTGACACTTGCTGGGGGTACTGTTCAAAGAACATGGGCTCGTGTGATGTCACCGAGTGGTCACCATTGAAGCAGACAGTAGCAGCAGGCAGTTCCAGCTTCCCTGACCTCTCCCCAGAAGGAAGGCTGCCCTCAGCGGGCAGCAGGATTGCCTTCGCCACTAACCTGCCACGGTTCATTAAAGTCTTAGGCCCCTTTGGATCTGTGGAAAGGGTCACAGTCCCGGGCTTTGTGTCCCAATTCACGCTTTCCTTGATGTTGAACCTATGCTCTGTGATTTTCTTAACATTCTCTTTGCTGCTTGTTTTACGATCTTGACACCTATGGTTCCAAAAATACATACTACTACAGGTCCTTAGTAACAGCCTGAGTCTATTTTTCAGAAGTCTAATTATTACACTGGAGTCTATTTTTTTTTTATGCTCACATTTCTCAATTTTAAAAATAAAACAAAAAAAGGATAGAAACAATACAGAATTTCAAAAAATAGTAAGAAATTAACAGTAGTTAATATATTGCATATTGTTATCTTAGAAGTAGTTGTTCAGATTAAAAGATTTAGGCAATGAAAAAAATGTTCAAACGATCAAACTATGAAAGCACAAACTGTTCTTTTCGGTGAACTTACAGAGATTAGTAGTATAGTGCTCTCTCTCAAGTCTATCACTTTTATGTTTGAGATTTATTCAGCTTTGAGACCTCTTTACCTAAAGATATAATTTTAGGTTACAATAAATAAAGTTAAGTATTTCTGGAAATAGTCAAACAGGGGCTCGTGTTTTTCATCTTGATTTGTGTCCCAATTCTTTTCATGTTAACTGATTTGTTTTATTTTTTAGTTGGCTGTCTATTTTCTTAAGCAAGACACTGGATCTCTCCTTTTCATTGCTCTGTCCCCATTTAAGAAAATTCTGCAGCCCAACTGCCCATCTAACCCTAGATGCCTGACCTCAGGAAATTCTACCACTTCTCGCAGTCCTCTTTTTTTTTTTTTCTTTTTAAAGCTTTTTGTCTTTTTCAGTCATAAAATGAGGATAATCATTACCCTGCCTACCTCTTGGGTCGTTGTGAGGATTAAGTGAATTATCTTGTGTTGAAGTGCTTTTAAAACCACGTGTTTGCCATAAAAACGTGAGATCGCCATTGGGGTCCCTGGTGCAGACTTTTGATAAAGGGCATGTGCTTAAGGACTATGCCAGCATTAACTACAAAGGCATTCGGGCCTGCAGCCTAATTACTGGGAAGAAAAGCAGAAAATTCTGTAACTCCATCATGTTGTCATGAATCACAGGCTCTGAGGATTTAGGAACCGAGGCTTTGATCCCAGGCATTTTTACCCAGATCATCACCATCAAATCTGTGGAGACCGGAGAGGAACATGGCACTTTGAAATCAGCTCACTTCATGGTGGTATTTTTCAATCTTCTGAAAACACAGAGGTCAGCAAACTATGTCCCATGGGCCAAGTCCAGCCTGCCATCTGTTTTCATGCATCCCAAGCTAAAAGAGGTTTTTATCTTTTTAAGTAGTTGAAAAACAATCAAAAGAAGAATAACATTTTTTGGCATGTGAAAATTATATGAAATTCAAATGCTAGTGGCTCAAAGTTTTGAATTTTATCAGTAAAAACTGTGTGATTATGTCTTCTTATTATGGAAGTATATATATATATAACATTCCAGGTTGTTAGCTGGGCATGGTGGTGCATGCCTCTAATTCCAGCACTCGGGAGGCTGAGGCAGGAGGATTGCCATTAGTTCGAGGCCAGCCTGGAATACCTAGTGAGTGCCAGACCAGCCTGAACCACAAAGCGAGACCCTGTCTCAAAAAAAAAATCTGGATTGTACCTATTGGCCCAAAAAAACTAAAACATTTAGTAGCTAGTTTTTTGTACAGACTGCTAACGCCTGTCTTGAAGCTTTCATTCTGCACTGCTTCCAAGGCATTCTAAGTGCTCATCATTTTGAACTTTGCCATGATGCCTAAGGGACTTAATCGTTGCTGAGCCTCAAACAGAGAGATGATTATTTAAACAAAGATGGCTTCGTGAGGCTTGGGACCTGAAAAGAGCACAGGGGTCTATTTAAGTCTCAAGCAAGATGGGGGTGACCACAAAGGGAAATGTGACAGAGGGAAGGGAGATGCAAAAACCAGCAATGAGAAAAACCAGTTGCCCGGTCTCTTGGTTGTGTGTCACCGATTTGGCTGGATCTGTGTGATCTGTTCGCTCCCATGATTATTCTAGCACTGGATTCAACCTTGCCCTTATCCCATGGTCACTTCCATGACTGAGCAAGTGGAATTTTTATTGATGCATTCTTGGGGGAGACAGACAGGGCTTGCAATGCTGAACGGGGAACATTTGGTGACCCCCCGCGCCCACCTTCAGTTAGACTTTGTTGTGTGCACCTCTCCACATCCCTTCTTCGGTCAGCCAGCTGCCTCCCTGGCTCCCTGCCCTGGTTCTCTCAGCCTTTGAGAACCACCAGGTCCCATTGCAGTCTCCAGCTTTTACGCCTTCCCTCCAGGGTTCTCCCTGCTTGTGCGGTTCAGCTTTGTCCAGGCTCATCTCATTCCCAAACTCACTGCTTAACCACGCCTTGGAATTTGCCTCCATAGGGAGATTTTAAGGGCACCCCGTGAGCACCCGGGTATGAGCTGGTGCCCCAGCGCCCTCGGTGGTTTGGGAGTACTGTCAAGTACCGCTGTCTCCTGGTGGATTTCTTACTTGTGGGAAGACGGAACAAGGCTGAGAAAAGTGGAGCCAGGCCACACTAGAGGAGACAAGAGATCCAAGCCAGAAGAATTTCCCAGGCACCTGCCAGGACTCAGAGCATGGAGCTGAGTTCTGGAAAAACTGGAATGGCGACTCCCAGTATAACTAAAACTGTGCCAGGCCAGAGCAAAAATAAAAGTGCTGCAGTTCCAGAAGATGTTTGTACACTGAGGTGGTCCAGTCATTGTCGGGGTTTTGTCTAGTCTGCAGTTTACATTTGTTGTCTGTTGTGTAACATGGCAACATCAATTAATCTTCTTAATGTGGCTTTACGCAGTGATGGACCCAGGAGAGCTGAAAAAGTAGGGGCAGAGGGTACAGATGCAGTTAATGACCTGAGTAAATTCCTGGAGCAAGCTTTCGATTAAGAAGGATGAATTCTCAAAGGATCTGCGAGAACAAATGACAGGTTGAAGTCAGCTGAGCAGTAGCCACTTGTGGAACCAAGGGCGGACTGTCACCCATGACTTCCTGATGAGTACCCTTTCCCAGGAATATTCCATTGTAAGAAAATGAAAGCTTATTTTGCCACCAACCTTTTTAGGCAGAAATGGAGTCTTAGCTGGTGAAATAACACTGATTAGTGGCGGCACTACAGAGAAGCCCCAAGGGTCAGATTTCACAATCCTTTTGGACTTTGTCTTCAGGCAGTTAAGCATTCAAATCCTTTCTCTTTATGTGGCCTCTTTGGTGAGCGTCTTTGGTGAAACAGTATTTAAGAGACAAAAACACAATAGGCCCCCACACTTGTACTCCTCTTATCTGAGATGCTCTTGAAATTTTCAACTAATCTTTAACGTGGTTAATTTCTCCCCACCCTCAAACCACCATTAAATTAGGGGAAAAAAATAAAGAGGAAAAACAGATGTCCCTTGTGTTACTCAGCAAGAGTATGTAAGTTTCTAAAAAATCCTTCCAGGCCTGCTTATTTTGACAAAACTACTTTACACTTCAAGCAATGAACTACGGGGCATAAAAGTATAATCTGCAGAGAAAACCTTAATCCTCCATAGTAACCTATTTGAATCTCCTCAAACACATTTCAGTGTGTAGGACTGGAGAATTAAGTCAATTGTTTGATCTGAGAAGAAAGGCAATTAGGGCTCTCTCTTGATCTTTCCGGTTGAATTCTAGTCAGGGGCAGCTACTGTGCTCAACAGCTCCATTTGAGACCCCTATTATTATAATAATAGAGGTGAGCGTTAGAATCGCTACAGTTAAGAGTCTCCCTATATTTTCATTATAAGTTGTTTTATCGGGTTGTTTCAAATCATGATGGGCTAATATTCAGCATACAAATGATTAACTAGCTGCAGGTTTTTTTTTTTTAACTTCATTTAAAACTTTCTCCTTAACCTGAAATGAAAGAAAACTTTCAGAAGCAGCTACTGGGATGATGGGACAGCTAGGTTTATTCACTGCTGAGTTAAAAGCAGGGGTCTGAGGAGGGTCTCCTCACGGGGAGGCTGATGGTGCCAGCGCCAGCCACACTGGAATCTAGCTGGACTAGTCTGGGTATTTGCTCTGAGCAGCCCCCAACTTTCTGCATAGGAGCAATAGAAGTCAATGGAGTTGGAAATAAAGACAAGATGTGTTATATAAGAGTATACAAGATATATAAAGACTATTTGTCCATAGAAAAAGTACTGGAGAGGGAGTTGCTGCTAGAGATGTAGATGGACATTGAAGACAAAGCCTGGCCCAAGTCACCGGTTCGTGCTGCCCCTCATGACAAAGGTTTTCCTTGGGTTTCTGTAGCTCTACCTTATCCTCTTGGCTAATGCTGCTGGAATTGTTACTTATCTGCCTTGTCCCTTTTAGAGTAAGCTCCCAGCCTTGGAGAGGTGGAAAAGATAGACAAGACAAGCTCTCTGCTTCCTGCTGGATTCCACAGGGCTCCAGCTGTCCTGCATTAGTCTTTAGCTTGTTAGGTTTTTTTGGCACAAAACTTCGTTGAGAGACAAAGACAGAGATAAAAACCAGTATTGCTAGTGCGAGAGGCTGCTGGAGACTGTGAGGATCTACAAACAGGGAAAGCTGGGAAATAGCTTTTATGGAGTTGGGCTGGGGGTAAAGACTGGATCGTGGTGTTGGGAGAGGATTGGAGGATCTTTGGTATGCACACGTGTGTGAAAGAAGAGCAGGAAGTTTGTTTGGGGCTTGGAAGAAGAACACAGAAGTATGCTTCGGCTAGAACCGAGGTTATAGGCACCAGGTTGCATCACCACCATGGTGAGCCTAGCAGAGTCCCACGGGGACAGAACCCATCGTTGCCATCTTTTTATTGTTATGGGGTGAAGACTCTCTCAAACTGATTCCTGCTGACAATGGGCATCATGCTGGGGGCTGTTGTAGTCATCAGGATGATGGGTTGGGGCCATGTAGAAGCTGGTGCTAGGGGCTTCAGCCAGGACAACTAGTTTTCTGGTGAAGGCCCATATCCTGGATTGAAGAAATCTCGAAAAAAGTGTAAATAGACAAGGAGCTATAAGCAAAAAAATAACGAGTAGTATGAGGGATCCCACCGGGGGAAGAAGATACGAGGCCCAGCCTCCTAGGAAAGACCAGATGGAAAAAAATCTTGGTGACAGGCCTCCTTGGTTTTAGAGACAATATATTTATGGATTTTTTTCACCTTATCCATCATGATACCTGATTTATTAAGAAAGTAACAGCATTCTTTTCTAGCATGGTGCAGGTACCCCCTTTTATATCTAACTTATGACATTTTTTATTTTTTGATTATATTTTTCTGTTGGATGTTTAAGATCAATTAAAATTAACCTCTTGCTGTCTATCAAGGTCAGTTAAGTCTCTTCAGGACTTATCTTGGAACCATGTATACAGTCTCTCAGTTCTTGACAGTGTCAGCCATCAAGCTGAGTCATGGCCATTGCTTGACCAAGTTGTTTTTTGTGAAAGTTTGAGAGGTTTCTTTTCTCCTGGTGACTCTCCTTAGGCGACTCTCCTACATATTGTAGATCACACTCGGGATGCACTATCATCAGTGGCTCTAAGGTAATAGAGGCAAGTCCATTGCTACCTGGAAAATCTTCACAAAAGGGCTTTATTGCCCTTACACAGGCTCTCACACTGCCTAAAGACAAAACATCTATACTGACTCAAAATAGCCTTCATTCCCATGCTGTGATCTGGCAAGAAAAGGGTCTAATCAGTACTCAAGGAACTCTCACCACTAGCGCACCCCTCATTATCAAACTACTAGAGGCAGCACAGCTCCCAAAACAGGTGGCACTCATTCACTGCAGGGGACACCAAACATCATCAGATCCTATTTCTCAGGGTAACACCGTCACTGACACACAGGCCGAATTAGCTGCACAACACACACCTTTCTCATCTTTCTCCCCTTGTCTCAAACACCCTGCCCCTCCTCAATATTCACCCAAACAACAATTACTCCACAAACCTACCTATAACCAAAACACTCAGGGATGGATTTTCCAGGGATCAAAACTTCTCCCAGATCAACAGGCCTTAAACATCATCACTAACTTACACAACTGCTTTCATGTAGGTACCCTATATAAACTATATAAACTCCTAACTTCATTCACCACCCATCCCTCCCTAAAAACCATTATTAGCCAGGCAACCCACAATTGTCACCTCTGTGCCAAGACCTCTCCTCAGGGACACTTATCTCCCCCTTCTTTCCCAACCCACCGACTTCGTGGACACACTCCAGACCCAGATCAATGGCTTAGCAGCAGTAACCCTTCAAAACCACTGGGCCCTGGAGGTCCTCACAGCAGAAAAAGGGGGAACCTGTGCCATGCTGGGAGAAGAATGCTGTTTTTTTGTCAACCGGTCGGGAGTTGTCATGGACAAGGTAAAACGTATCAGACAGTACATAGAAAGAAATGAACCAGAACAGCAGGACTCCCAATTTCCCCATTGGCTACCATGGAGATCCTGGATTCCTTATATCCTCCCTCTATTGGGGCCATTAACAATGTTTGTCATTCTTCTGCTCATAGCACCTTGCCTTTTTAAATTTTTTTTGAGATTTCTTCAACCCAGGATATGGGCCTTCACTACCAGAGAACTTGTCCTGGCTGAAACCCCTAGCACCAGCTTCTACATGGGCCCAATTCACCATCCCAAGGACTACAACAGCCCCCAGCACAACGCCTTTGTCAGCAGGAAGCAGTTTGAGGGAGTCATCATCCGTAACAACAAAAAGATGGGAATGATGGGTTCTGCCCCATGGGGACTCTGCTAGGCTCACCATGGTGGTGATCCAACCTGGTGCGTATAACCTCATGTCCAGCCAAAGCAAACTTCTGTGTTCTTCTTCCAAGCTCCTTCCTGCTCTTCTTTCACACACACATGCATGCCAAAGATCCTCCAATCCTCTCCCAACACCAGATC
>RJWT010038528.1:0-12850 GCA_004365215.1 Cuniculus paca | reverse complement strand
GCTAATGCAAAAATGAGTAAAGATGTCCCCATGAGGTCCCAAGTTAACAAAATATTCTTGAGATGTGAAGGTGTTAACTCAATACTTCCCCAAGAGGAAATCTGTTTGTTGAACTGAAAGTCATTAATCCTCATCAGCAATGCTTCCTGTTTTACAGCAGCCTCTACCGCCCATGGTAAGTACAAAGAGTAATCATCACGGAGCCTGGGGAAATTGAAAAATATCCCTCTGTGTGTTGATCCTTGCCTTAATCCACTCTTCAACAAACCTCACCTAGGCATCCACTGCCCCTGATGGCCACAACACAAGTGGGATTGGATACGAATTTGGTAAACATTCCAGATCCTCCTTGTATCTCTTTCTTCTCATGGCTCATATGCTACAGATTTTATTCATGACACTCTCTTAGATGTGGTATGCTCTTTTTCCACCCCTTTCTTAGCTGTCTGTGACCATCTAGCTTCTCAACCCCTGACTTTGAAAAAATGTGCCTCAATTGGTTTCCAAACTGACATCCCACCTAAATCACTGAGACCTAGAATGAAAGGTGCAAAGTAAAATCTGGAAAAAGCGGCACATCAAACAATGGCAAAACATATCAGGTGACATAGGATAGAATTTATGGCATCTCTTATAATACACCACCAATACAGAAACCTCTTATATAATTTAGATTTTAAACGTTTTTGAGCCACATGGCCTGGGAGCAAACTATGGCCATATCACATCTTAGGTGTGGAGCTTACATAAATTATTTAACATCCTTATACCTCACTTCCTCAGCTGTAAAATGTGACCATTATATCATCTTCATGATAGGATTTTTAACAGATTAAAAATAGGAGAGAGTATAAAAAATGTTTAGCCTCATGCCTTCACTATAACCAATGATGAATGACAGTGATAACTACTAGTGGTATTACTTTATCAATATATTTATCATTATTATCCATTTAATAGTATCAAGCTCCTTGATAACTTGATTATTATTAGCAGTCAAATGGATAGATGCAAGAAAGCCAAGATCTGTGCCACTATAAGAATAAACTCTGCCTTCTTGACCTCAGAATTGCTCAGTTTCCAGGACCTCTCACTACCTAGAGAAGTGATGAGAATCAAGTGCCTGTTTATTTTGCCACTTTCCTACCCTATTTTTCTGACTTTTCCTAAAAAAGAAATAGATGCTTATTTAATCAGCTAGTCATGTGAAATTTTCCTTTGTTAGTCTCACAGAACTGAGAAGTATAGAGAATGTGATCATTTACAAAACCAGGTGAAATGGCTCATTTTTCCTTAATTTTCACCACGTTTAAGGTGATATTTTCATGAACACAACAAAAAGAATAAGCAGAAGTAGAATTCACTATTTTCTCAAACAGATTTTTGCAGTGACATTTTGAAACAAGATAGAAATTATTTGTCAGGGAAAAAAAATTTATCTTCACATACAAACAAAAGAAAGAAAAAACCACAAAAGTGACATTTTTTTCTTCCCTAGAGAACATTGTTTTTTCTGAGACCTGCCTTTCACCTCTGCAGTCAGCTCTAGGTGTTAATAGAAAATGCTTTGGTGTGTCTAACTCCTGCAAGCCATAAATCATTTCCAATCCCCACGGAAATGAAAATTAACATCCTGAGTGTATGGGGTCAGCATTCATCTACAAAACCAGGCCTCGCATTTGAATATAAATATTTCTGGACAAAAAGTAAGGCTCGGAGAAGAGAATCTCAAACTTCTCATGTGCTATTTATCTCTGCCCCTCTGACTCAACCTTTAAGAATAGGCACATGCACAATTCAAGACTCTTTGCACTAGTTCAAAGCACTACTGGTACCACAGCAATCAAACAGCAAAGTAATTTGCTCTAACAAATCCCTTTCAAATGGTCAGCTATAGCAGTTTGTGGGTGTATCATTCATCCTTCCATTTATGCCAGAGGTATGTGGGCCATAAATAATCATTTGAGGGTGAGGGACAAAGGACAGTCAAAGAGAGGAGTCATTCCAAATAAGACTTTACACCACTTCAACACCCATGACAACCAAGTGAAAATGAATTTTCTTTGGCCTTTGCAGCCAGTGAGTGGTCATCTTATTCTTCACCTGATAGTAAGGACGCTGATATTTTTCCAACTGAGTGTGGAGGAAGTGAGAGCCATGATAAAGACAAATATTTCTATTTTCTCAGATTTACAATTATCAAGTCTGAGATCCTACTGTAGGGAGAGATTTCAGGGACAGCTTGCCCAGATTTGGTCTCTGACGTTGTTTAAAATTATTGCCTCCTTCATTGATCACTTATAAAGAAGGTCAATGAGTAACTGGCCTTGAGGATATCGTTTGTCTTGCCCCTTAAAATAATTAGTGATATCTTCAGGGAGGCTAGTGCCTCTTCTCTGACAGCAAAGTCAATCCTAGCAGATAGGTGATTACTGGAAAAAATGGGTGTCTGTTTTGCACAATCTGGTCAATTACATAGTCTTACTATTACTCTAACCTTGTGAAGAGCATTGATGTACCTATGACTAGAATCTCCAAATAAAATGCAGGAAAGCTCCAGTCAGAATGGCTATCACTAAGAATAATAAAACAGTAAATACTATGAGGATGCAGGGGAAAAGGAATCATTCAACACTGCTAAGCTACACAGTAAACTAGTACTGCCAATATGGAAATCAGTAGGCAGTTTCCTCAAAATACTAAAAATAAAGCTACTATATGACCTTGATCTATGACCTTGATATAACCGACAGGAATTAAAGTCCGCATACTATGCAGACACCTGTATACATATGTTTACTGTGTCACATTACAAAATCCAAAATAAGGAACCAGCCTAGTTGTCTATCAACAAATGAAAGGTAAAGAAAATGTGGTTTATGTACACAATGGAGTATTAGCCATAAAGAAAAATGAAACTTTGTCATTTGCAAGGAAAGCCAGACTCAGAAAGATAAGCATCACCTACTTTCCCTAACATGCAGAATCTAAAAGATGACTTAAAAGTAGTAGAAAAGATATTAATAGAAAAGAGGAAGGAAATAAGGGGGACAGAAAGGAGATGCAAGGAGGGCAACGGTGTGGCTACGACCATAACATGCACATTTAAACCCAGTATTTTGTAAAATTAATAGGCACTGATAAGTAAATTAATCATTTTTAAAAATGGATGATACAAAAAAAATGGATGATACATTAAATTAAGGGGCTTTTTCTTTTCTTTTTTACTTTTTATATTACATGTCTATGGTACATAATGAATACATTCACTGTAGGAAATTGGTACATATACATAGCACATTTAAATTCTATTTTTCCCCTTCCCTCTGTCCTCTTCTATTTCTCCAGCATCAGATTCACTTATTTATCTTGTAACACTTTATAAAGTTAATTATCATATATACAGATTGAAAACCAGACTAATAGGCCAAGCAACATATAAACTATATAAGACAATTGTACTAAGTCAAGTACTAAGTCAAGGTGCACTTTTAGGTACACTGTCCGCATTGGATTACAATACCTTATTTATTTCTCTCTCTCTCTCTCTCTCTCTGTCTCTTCCTCTCTCTCTCTCTTTCTCTCTCTCTCGCTCTCCATATATATGGAAAGTTTTTCATATAGCAGAAATCATGTCATATTTAAGCTTTCGTATCTGAGTTGTTAGCATTACATGATATGCCGCCTCACCACATGCCCAAAAGCTGTAGACCCACCTGACCATGGAGTGACAACTCCAAAAGTGTAAGTCAAAAGAAATCTTTTTCCACTTTAAATTGATTGTCTCAGACATTTTTTATAGTAACAGAAAGCTAAGACACAAAGCAAATTTGAATTTCAGAAAAACATCAAATATTTTCAGTATAATTATACCCAAATGCAGTGTTGGACAAACTTATACTAAAAAACCATTGTTGATGCTCCAAGATTCGCATTTAACAGGTGTCCACAACTTGGAGTTTTCAGTCCATGGTAAGATGGACCTACAGCTTTTGGGCATGTGGTAAGGCAGCCAGTATACCACAGAAGGGAATATATAGTGGTACAAACTGTTAACCTCATGCAATAAAAGAAGTAAAAGAAGAAGAGGCTGAGGCCTCAATATCCCTTCAAGGGCATGGCCCCAGTGACCAGAAGACTTCCCACTAGGCCCCACCTCTTCAAAGTTCTACCACCTCCCAGTAGAGCCACAGGCTGGAAACCAAGTCTTTAACACATGAGTCTTGGGCAACATTCCAGATCCAAACAATAGCAACCTGGGTGCCCTGTATTTTTATTTATTTGCCAAATTTAGCAGTCCTACTTGGAACTATCCATCCAGGTAGATTAGATTGTTGTTTAAATATATTTATGCCCAACTCTTCCCCCATCTTTAATTATATCCCTTCTCCATCAAAAGTTGATCATAGCCATATAATTTGCTTTTTGACATTAGGATGAGGCAATTGCTTCCCACTTTGTATTTGGTTTGGTCATGTAAATTACTCTAGCCAGTCCAATGTTAGCAGATGTAACACAAGCAGAAGCTTGAACAGAGTTTACCAAATTGGGCTTGAATTCTTGCATTGCTCCCATTACAATGTTCTCGCAGTGGCTTGGACCCGGTGAACATGTATTGGATATCCCTGAGTCCAGTCTACTGTGAGGATCTGAGCCCTGTCAGATCCACTTTTGATGCCGACCCCAGCCACCTCTATCCCATATCAGCCAACTCCAAGTCAAACTATAGTGTTGCATTAGGCACCGAATTTTTGGAGCTGTTGGTTGTATAGCACTAGAGTAACAATAGTTAACCAAAACACTATCAAAATTGGTTTCAAACTATGAAAAAAAATTTTTTTTCTTTAAACAACTCAATATAATCAAAACTCTCTTCAGTCTTCACCTACTATAGATATGGTAATCCTAAAATATTAAAGGTGGTCTGCTAGGACTCTTCTTGCAAAGTATTGTGCTGAGACTCAGAATAAGTGAGTTAAAATTCCAACTCTGCTGTCGACATACTATGTAATTTTGGGGTAGGTAGAAGAATGTCCTGAATTTTTTGCCCTAGCTGTGACATGCAGATAATTTCTATCCATCTGCTCACTAAAGTTAACGTGACAAACCAATGAGCCAATGTGTCAAGAGTGCTTTGGTAAATTGTAAAGTTCTGGATAAATATATGTGCAGAGTATTTAAGGATATGCCTTGCATACAGAAAATACTATCTTAGTGTTTTCTAAATAAACAAGTGTATTCATGCATGCAAAAATATACGTATATACACTCATACATCTCCTTGCACAATCTCATTTCAACATCTTTCAGCACACGCATTATGCTAAGCACAGTAAATAAGTATTCCAGAAGGACAAAGTTAAGGGAACTTAGAAGAGGGGTTTAGAACTCAGATGAAAGGTCAGAAAAAGCTTTCCAGAAAAAGAAAATGATGTGAGATATTGTTATTGCATGCCACATCCAGTTATACCAATCTCACACACAACATACATGTGTACTGCACAAGCAATGCCATGGAATCCCTTTGACAGGATCTGAAACCTCATTTAGAGAATGACAATCCCTTACGCATCCTACTGTAGATAGTCATATCTTCCCAGCATGACCATAAATGAACTGATGGAGGAGATGGAAGTGGAGAGACACACACAAAACCCCTTGAAACTCTATAAATCAACTTGACTGAAACTGTCATTTTCGAGAAAACTGGATTAACTTTATTTTATTTTGTTTCGATTTTGATTGGATGAAGCTCATTTTTCACACAAAAGATTTGAACTTTTCAATTTATATAGTCTTTGATAAAGTTCAGAAGTATGCTTTTATCTCCAAAGGAAAGAATCATTACATTTTTAATCAAAATCTATTTATATAACTATTGTCATTTTAAACAGAGCTCAAGGCTACACTATAGGATACCAGATCTGCATTTTAAAGTGTGACTCAAGATATGAAAAATTCCAATGTGAAAATTTAAGCATTAATAGAATTATTAATGGTCTCAGTGAAGGCAAAAACATCATGATAAATAAATAGGAAATAAAGAAAGGAAATGAAAGAAAGGAAAAGGGTTAGAAATGGCAACAGTAGTACAGAGAATCAATTAATAAACTTTTTGGGGGGACTTATGTATACTGATTGCCAAACCTTCCTACCTAAATAAAAGATGGTTGCTGTCCTCAAGAAGTTTCCAACATCCTTTGGGAGACAGACAAGTAGATGGATGATTCTGATATAATAATAGAAACTTAAACCATGTGGGAACACACTGACACGACACTGAAGAACTGTGCAGAGGAGGGTGGTTATAGAGGGCCCATTCTGTCAGATAACAGTTCCAGGAGGTACAGGAGGGCTCTAAGCAGAGCATAGTTTTATTGGGCTCTTTTATCCATGGCGTGAAATCCAGACCAGCAGCAAGGGAAGCCAGAAGGAGACAGTGGTTAGAGGCTGACTAGCAGTGAATTTTTTAAGGCCCTCTTTCCCAAAAGAAGCTCTTTTTGCTTTGCTATAAAGTAAAGCTTAACTTTCCAGATAGGTTAATCCTACTTTTTTTATTTGTTCTGCCACCTTTCTCACACTCAGTGATCTTCCGCTGATATTAAGCAGTATTTGTCATTTAAATTCTCCTCTCAGGATGTAATTTGCTTGGCTTTAGCATCAACAATCACTCTAGGAAATTTGCTCCACTTTGCCAGGATGAAAGGCATAAAAAAAATGTCAAAACAAAACAAACACAAAAGCAGGAGTAATTCAAGGCTGACCTCTGCGTCTCCAGGGAAGCAAGCAGGCTTCACTGAAAGAACACAAAACAGGGATGCAAAAGGCAAAAGTCTGAGTTCAAGCACAGGCGGCCGCTGGTGAGCTGTGCAGCTGAGATGAGCCGTTTATGCTCTCTCACCATTGCCAGCTGACTACCTGAGTAATTTACAGGTCGGGTAAAATATCCTTAAGCCTTTCAAGTTCTCAAATTCTTTGATTCTAAGATGACAAAACTAGCACTCTTATACTTCATCCCAGGACATGTACAATACTAAGTATTTTATGTGTCTTTTTCACTTGTGCTTACCTATGTGACGCACTTTATAATATTCCCTGCACAGATGGACAAACTGGAACCCACAGATCCTGTGTCGAAATTGTAACAAGTGGTGGAATCATATATAGAACTCAAGTCTAGATGACCTCAAAGCCACAGTCTGTGGTTTTAATAATGTCTTTTCATGGTATTTTAAACACATATGATTAGTGCAGATATTTTGTAAATAGTATGTGCAATAAAAATTAAAAATCATACTCTGCTATCTAGTATCTGCACCTAGATCGGTAAGACTCCATTTTTTATAATTTCCTCTCTAAGCACAGAAAACATTTTGTCTTTCTTTTTTACCATATAGAAATATACATTCATAGTTGATATCTAACTGCTCACACAGTTTTATACCACATTGTGCTTACTATTGTTAGGAGCATTTCTTTGTTAAAATTCTTTGCAAATCTGTCGTGAGTGTACTGATGTTTTAACTACTCTCCTTTATTAGATATATAAGATGTATTTTCATTGAGCTTTATTTTTAAAATAACACTGTGTCAAACATCTTTCAGATTGATTTTGGGAGGATGATTTACAAAAGGTAAAAATATTTTCATGCTTGTGTTACAGATTATCAATATCTTTGCCATTAAAAAATGTTTAAGCAATTCATCCTCCTACAGGCATTCTATTAAAGTGTCTACTGCATGCAGTCTTACTGGCATCACATTTCAAAATCTTTAAACATTGCAGTCCAAAGCATCTTATTTGTTTTTCGACTGTCTTTGATTCAAGGATTTTTGTTAGTGACTTGATTTGCACTTCAATGAATGAGCTGTCCTCTTCTCAATTGGAATCTCAGCATTTTATCAGTGGATGTGGTTCCTTGATATATCAATATCTTCCACATGTTGTCTTTCACTTTAATCTAATGGTATCTCTTTGTAAAACATCCCCAACATAAAAATTCCATGTTTTGTTTTTCTCATTGGAGAACATGAATGTAACTATGTGTACCTGACACATAATTGTGCCTGAAAAATTGGCACAATTTTTTAAAATCAGTCATCTTGACTCAAACTGTGATGACCACAGGCTTCAATGCAAGTGAATAACTGTGATCATTAAGGTTTTCAGGACTCTCCTGTGAGTGAGTCTCTCTTGCACCTAGGCTATTACACTGCCTGTGGATTTTAATGACTCCAAGGAAGAGGCTGACCACCTTTACAGCAGGAAATTCGATACCTAGGTTAGTGCCTCCCGCCCCTACAAACTGGCCACAGTTGATGTAATGGCAGAAGTCTCCATTCTACTTACACAATAGAGTCCATTCACTGTTCCTGATTTTGTGTTTGTAAGACCCTTCATCTTTCTCTTACTATCAAGATAAGACCTGAATGCTACTCATTCTTTTACTTGTCCATTCTTTCAAGTGAGTACTTACTGAACATTTATTTGCCAGGCACTGTACTTAGCAATGAAGATAAAATAGTAAATAAAAGGCTTGATCCCTGACCTCAGAGATGTTGCTAAGAAGAAAAGACATCAACCATGTAGTCATCCAAGAAAAGGTGGCTAAAGCCTGTGTTATGGAACCACACCAAGAAATAAAATTAGAGAGGCAGACTTGAGTGGAACATAAGGGGACTTAAACAACAAGAAGCCACTGAATGTCCTAACCAGATTTGGACTTTGGGAAAATATTCCTGGTTGTTGGATAGAGAACAAATTTGGGAATGGGGAAGAATGTAACATTTGCTCCAGGAAAAGCAATGAGATTAGCTTCTACTAGGATAGACATGGAGATGAAGTTAGAGCTTCTTTTCCCAAGGTTCTTAATTCTTCTTTATCTCTATGCTTCTTCTTATCTGCATTGCTTAACCAGGTCTCTGACACCATACCAGGTCTCTGAGAAAGGAAAATGCACTGAAACAGAAAGAGGGACCCACCAAAAATGCATTTTGGATGCCACTTGAAGGACACAAACCAATTGACATGATTTTTTTTTTTTTCAAGTGAGTCTGGTGGTAAGAAGACAGATATTCAGTGCATTAAAGCCAAAAAATTTCCACTGTCTTCCCAGAGTTGGTCAGGTCAGCCTCTTCTTATCTGTAAGGAAAAAAAAAAATTGAAGCAAGTTTCTCTTCCAGATAGAAAAGTAACATCATGCTAAAGATTCATGTTGTCATTCTAAAATCTCTTTGGGAGCTTCTTAAAATGTGTTCATTATATAATAACAGGTGTTTGTTAAGGTGTCTCCTATGTACCTGGTACTTTTCCAAGAGCTAGAAATGTAGTGATGAATAAGACAGACAAGATTTACACCCAGAGAGAACTTCTACTCTAGTGAGGAAGACACATTATATGCAAGAGACAAATTAATAGAGTAATATGTTTATGTTCATAATTTCAGATGGTAGTAAGTAGGTAAAATACAGCTGGATGATACAGAGATGGAAAGAACCACTTTTGACAGAGAGGCCAGGGAAAGCCTCTTGAGGTGGCATTTGAGCTAGATAAGCCTTAGACTTTGTGAGGGAATAAGGCGATAAAGATCTTAGACAGAATTTTAAAGAGACAGAGAAAGTGAAGAGCTTTTAATTATCAGGCTATGTTAACAGCTGTAACAAACAGTCTCAAAATTTCAGTGACATAAAACAATAAAAGTATTTTTCTCACCTAGATAAGATTAAAATCCAATGCAGGCCTCAGGGTGATGAGAGGGGGGCATCCTGGTCTAATAATCACTCAGATCTCAAATTCCTTCCAAAATATGGATTCATCATATATAAGGCTTCACTCTCTTTTGAATTCAAATAAGAGAAAGAGAGAACAGAACAGAACAGAACAGAACAGAACAGAACAGAACAGAACAGAGGGAAGAGGAAAGAAGAGTAAAAGAGAGAGGAGAGATGTGAGAGGAGAGATGAGAGAGACAGACAGAGAGGAAGGGAGACAGAAAGAAGGGAAATGAAAAAATGAACTTGCCCATGGTTGGTTTTATGGACCAGACCTGGAAATGATGTACTGTACATCATTTCTCCTCTTCCTCTACTGGCCACAACTCAGATATTCACCTGTGAAGGAGGCCAGGAAATATGTATGTGAGCAGAACTAAATGAGAAATAGGTAAATGAACGAACCAATGTTTGTCTCAAAATTGAAACAATCTTGCTATGTGATACATGCCCCGGTTATGAAAAGCAGATAGAATTATTCTAATTGTCAATAAGGTAGCAATTATATTTAGAGATCACTGTAACTGAATAAAAGATTGGAGAAAAGACTGGCGATTATAGAAAATGGAACCCGAAATTGCTTAAGAAGCATCTGTATGGTTCCAGATAACGGGCTGCATCAAGGCCTTAGCAATGGAGCTAAGTGTAGAGTGGTCAGATTTCTAATAAATACTGAAAGTATCACTGACACAACTCACCCAATGACTGAATATAAGGTTTGAAGGAATCAAAGATTCTTCTTTAGCTTTGGACTGTGCCCACAGAAGAAAATGGCAAGATTTCCTCAGACTTCCTTAGATGAGATAGATAGCATAAATTTGGTAGAGAAGCTCCAAGGCTGGTGGTTTGGTGAAGGAAATATAAGTCACTCTACTGCAATTATCATTTTTGAAAAAAAAAAAAAAGACTTCCATCATCTCAGAGAGAGGCTCATAAAGATGAAGCAGAATGTATGTACAGATAAAAGTGTCATCAAGAAGTCAGAAGGAAAAAGGAATGCCTTAGGGAAGTGTAGTAGGACTGTTAGGAAGAGCAGAGTACATAGCTAAAAGGTATGTAAAGGAATTCCCTTCAGCAGTGCACAGCGGCATGGTGCTGGCAGAGTGGGAGGACAGCTGAGTTTTATCAGGTCAAAGTGCAATCAGATGACTTTAATGGAGGCAGTGAACAAAGAAGAATGAGTATTGTGTAAGGAATCTAACCTACAAAAGAGAGGTCTGGTCTTTGTCCTATCTCCTGAGCGATAACCTCTTCTGGAATTTCCACAGATAGGAAAGTCCTTTATGTTCATAGTAAACCCCTCACTCTACATCTGATAGTTTACCTGAACAATATGTTTTACGGTGGAACTAGCCATACCTGATAGATGAGTGCAGACTGATCACTTCAAAACCTAGCCATGCATTTACAGTGGGACTTTGCTTCATCTGGTATCTATCAACCTCAAGACTGATTTCAATTATGTGGGCAATCAATCAATCATGAAAATGAAACTCCAATAAAAGCTCTACACACCAAAGATTGGATAAGCTTCCTGAGTCGAAAGTAATTCATGTGTAATTGTCACACATCAGTCCTGGGAGAGTCCTGTTCAGAGCTTTGTATTTAGAATCTTTCTGGACTCTGCCTTCTTTCCTTGGCTGATTTCAGTAAATCCTTTACCTGAAATAAGCATACTAGGAGTATAACAGCCTTCAGTGAGTCTTTTATTCTTTCTACCAAGTTATCAAAACTGAGGATAGTTTGGGCCACCTTTATCGTGGTGTGAATTTTTTCCTTCTCTCAAATTCATATGTTGATCCAGCATTGGTGGTTCAGTGATGGAATTCTCAAATTCATATGTTGAACTCCTAATCCCCTGTATCTAAGAATATTTCTTTATTTGGGAAAGGATTATGGCAGATGTAATAAGTCAAATTAAGGTAAGGTAATACTGGAGGGGGGAGTCTAATCTGATAGACTGGTGTCTTTATTAAAAAACAAGAAATTTGGAGACAGACATACACACAAGGGAAAAAGTATGAACAGATGAGAGCAGAGATTGGGTTGATGCATCTGGAACACCAAAAGTTACCACTAACCACTAGAAGTAAACCACTAGAAGCAATAGTAGAAGTATGGAACAGATTATTTCTGAGTCCTCAGGAGGAACCAAACCTGTCAATATCTTGACTTCAAAGTTCTATCCTTCAGTGTGGTAAACCAATACATTTATTTTGTTTGAGTCATGCAATCTAAGGAGATCTATTACAGTAGCCCCTACTTCTCGAAACAACCTTGAATTTCATATCAGGAATACTTGGCAGATTTAGCAGTCTGGGGGATTGTGCCATTGGCCTCACAATTTAACTAACTTTAGTAGATATCTAGGCTGGACACAGAGATATGAATAGTAACAAAATAGGTTGAGGGCCCTGGTATGGTTAAAGAAGTGTTGTACTTGGAATGTTAGAAGAAGATGCAAAATTGGGTTGGTGATCAGAGGGTCAGGTGCTTGCCATAAATATTTTGGAAGCAGTGCAGTTATTGGTGGCTATAAACACTAACAAAAGACTAGAAGGAAGCAGGGCTAAAGTGGAGTGGAAGAAACCATTACATGAGGTAAAGAGATAAAGGAACCAAAAGGTCAATATGTTGAATGGGATCATCAAAGATAGATGTCTTAGTTATGTTCTCATTGCTGAGATAAAATACTTGATACCTAGAGTTAAACTAGGAAATGTTTACTGTAGCTCACAGTTTATAGACATTTCAATTCATAGTTGGCTGGCTCCAAAGTAGGGTGCCATGGCAGAGGGGCATCACAGAGAATAAACAGTTCATGGCAAGCAAAAGCAGCAGTGATAGTAGAAGCCCTCTTGCTGTCCCTTATATTCTATCCAGGTTATACTAGGGTGGGTAGCACTCATTCTCAGGATGGGCCTTCCCATTGTCCATACCCAGAACTATGCCAAATCAATCAGTGGATTAATTTATTTGTCACATACTCTCAATCCTATTATCACACAGTTAATCCCAGCATCATGCACTGTAGATTCAGCCACCTCTGAAAAGCCCCAGCTATGACCACATGAGGGTT
>RJWT010038527.1:0-12845 GCA_004365215.1 Cuniculus paca | reverse complement strand
TTTTTTTTTTTTTAATTTTTGAAGGAGAGTCTCCCTAAATTCCTCAGGCTGAGCTTGAACTGCTAGTCCTACTGTCTCAGTGGCCCATAGTTCTGGGAATGTGCCCCCAGGCCTGGATTCTTTTTCATCTTTTAAAATACAACACTGTGGATTCTGGTTCTTATCTGTATTTTATCCTATCCTATGAAAATAGCCTAATTAACAAAATGTCTACAGTTGGTTATGTCAATTAAGAAAGTTAATTTTATTGTTTACTTCTATGTTGTACATTAAACCCTAAATTTCATTCAGATTAAATTTTTTTTATAACTATAAACTTGTTAATATGACATGAAATATTTAAGAACAATTCTGTAATCTCCTTCAATTTTTATGATTCCAAACTTTCTTCATCTATTTTATTTTATTTTACTTTAGTTTATTGTGGTTTAGACTTTGTTTTATAAAATGATATTTTCCTCCTTGCAACATTTCTAATATGTTGATTTCTGTAAGCAGTGTTGAGCACTTAAATAAATTCCCAGCTTTGTTTCTAAAAATTCTTCCATAAAATAAGTAATATTTTACTTATATCTCCTTAAGACATGCCATGCACAGGATCCTAATAACCTCAATGAATATCAGCATTATACATCATTAACAGGAACTAAGAATGACAATATCAACAGGAATTAAAATGGAGAAAGAGGATTTAGAGAAAAAGGGAGGGAAATGGGCAAGAAGGGAAAGGAAATTAACAAAATACATAACTGTATTATGTACGAGTACCCACTCCCCAAGATGAATGTAAACTTCATGTACTACAAACATGTACTAGTGAAAAGAAATGAGGAAATAAGAAAAAACTAAGTAAAATTATATAAAAGTTGTTTAGGGATTCTATTATAATTTACTTGTACTCATGTTCACAGATATTTGTCTCATATAAGTACTGTCACAAATCAGCTCCTTTATAGCAATTTCAGTTCAGCCTTTCAGATTAGTATTACTTCAGTCCTCAAAAGGTCATGTTATATAGTTCTTTGTTTGAATGAATCATGAAATTCTCAACATTATTACTGTTTTTCACATTAAATTATTCTGAGTTCATATTCCTACATTTTACATTATTTTATGAGATTAAATGAAAAATAAATGATAATTAGCTTATTTTATAGGCTATTAAATCTGTTAGATAGTTAAAAGTGTAAAAAATGAAGGGAAATTTTCTTCCTATTTTTCAGGAAAAAATACAGTATGTAACCAAGATGTAGCAACATACTATGTTTTATTTCTTTTCTTTCATAAGTAAATGATTTTTTGTGACTATTAAAGTGACTGTATAAATGTTTCTTTTTCCATAGAATATTAAGTTCTATTACATTTTACTTTTGATGTATTTTCTGCTTGTATTATTTTATGCTAGAGTAGATCAAGTCCAGCACTGATTTTTATTTATTTATTTATTTATTTATTTATTTATTTTTTGCGGCACTGAAGATTGAACTCACAACCTCACACTTGCCAGGCAGGTGCTTAGGCCGCTGAGCTAAATCCCCAGACCTTGTCTTTTTGAGACAGTGTATCAGTATGCTGTTCTGGCTGGCCTCAAGCTAACTTCGTAGCCCAGGCTGGTCTTGAACTCACGACGATGCGTCTGTCTCAGCCTCCCGAGTGCTGGGATTACAGGCATGAGCCACCACGCCTGGTAGCACTGATTTTTTAAAAACACATTTAAAAGAAAAAAAGGGGTGAATCTATTACCTTCAACTTTTTATTCATATATCAATAAAACATCATGCTCATTTTTAAATCTGTAATTACTAGTCAAGTTTTTAAAGATATATGTCAAATAAAATATACGGGTTGTAAACTACACAGTAATTTAAATTGTATTTTAGCAACAGTCCATAAAGTTCCATTGGATTTGATAATTGTGGTACATGATTTGAACAATTTTGGACATTGAACAATCTTGTCATTTTCTTCCTAAAAGATGAGAAATTACTGGACAGTAGAGTGGTGGGTAAATTTGCTTACGTTTTTGTGAAAAAATGTAGGGTGTACCAGAAGAAGAATAAATTCTAATACCAACTGTGAACATTGATAACGATGTGTCAGTGGAGGTTCTTTAATTGCAAAATAACTCTCTGGTGGGCAATGAGAACTGTGAGGACACACCGCAAATGTGCAGTCAGGGAATATGTGCAACTCTCTCTTCTGCGCTGTTGACAATAAGCCTAACACTTCTGCAAAATTAAAGTCTATTAAGAACAAAGGCTAATTCAAGATCAATACCATTTTAATAATAGACTGCTAATCAGGACTATCAACCAAAATGTATTGTGAGATCACCCATGCCCTCTGCTCCTCCCCTCCCAAATTTCTGGAAAGTTTTATATTCCATTTAGATAACAATTTAGTTTTTTTTCCTGGTGTTTAATTTTGCAGTATAGGCTCAAATGTTGAATGAAATAATTTCGTAAGAGATGGAAAAATTTGTTACAGTAGCAAAACTCATAACATTTTCTCCTCGACTGTAAATACTCTTTACAGTTGCTTCTTTTCTATGCTTTTAAAGGTTATAATTATGAGAGGTACATCAAGCATATATAATTAAAAGTACATGGTGATTTTGTTGCTCATATCAGTGATTCTGAAGATAATTCATACATCATTTCTATTCTTATGTAGGCTAAGATGCATTCTACTTCTAGTTTTATCTTCTGCTTAGTTCCTCATAATGATTAATATGACAGTGAAACAAGCTTTATTGACTGGGCCACTCTGTGGAGTGGCCGCAGATGAATGCATTGATTACGAACAGCGGGGATAGATCTGAGACCATATGGGTTTCAGAACCTATGTGAAGTCATTTCTACCTGAATTTTTAATCAAGGCAATAACTTGTGACTACACTACAGAATGACTCAGTCAATAGGTACTGCTTCTGCCTGTCATTTTAATCATCAGGCAAAAGGGTAAAGCCAAACATTAAAATCAGAAGTTAGTTTACACAGTCTGCAAAAGAACAGGAATGACCTGTGAATTTATTTCAGTGTTAGTTCTGTGTGACAATGGAGTCACCTTGTGCTTAGAATTATGAATGCTGCACATAGCTCATATACTCATGGTCTTTCAAAACATACGAAAGACGCCATTGTGAAAGGCAAATGTAGTTAAAGGGAAATGTTAAGAGTTACTATACACTAAAATAGTTTTCAGATAATTCACCTTCTGTGAAATGACTTTACTAAGCATTAAAGCCTACAGGCATATCTTCCAGAATCATTTGTCTTCTGTCTTATGTTTGAGGTTGGCCAATAAAAGTCACAGGCAGGTGACTGGAAGGCAGAAGAAAAGGAGAAGCCACTGTGTGTCCAACTCTCATGATGTCTCGGGGCAAGTTAGGTATGAACCAAAATTTTAAATTTAACTGAGTCTTTCATGGTATCTCTAACTCCAGGCTGAGATCCTATGACTACATGGCTTCTTCTCTGTGAATTAAATTAGTAGTAATTCCTTCCTTTGTTCCCTTAGGCTAATGATGGAAGCAGCTGAAAGTTTATTGGTAATTTCCCCATACCAATTTGTTTATTACATCAGTTCTGTCATCACTTGTGTCAACGATTTATTATAAATACCCATTCTATTTTAAATATTCAGGATTATTTTTTTCCTATGAATTCAGGGATGTGAATTGATATCTAAACGAGACCTTAGAAAAAATAATAATTACAGGCAAAAAAATCGATCTATATTTGACTACAGCAAAATTAGTATTATTAGTTGAGTAAAGAGATATCCAATATAAAAAAAATTGAAGAGCAGGAAAGAGAATCTTTATAATAACAGAAATAGGAATAAATAGAATATAACAATTCCTACATGTGATAAATTAAGAGCATAGGGCTGGGGGTATAGCTCAGTGGCACAAGCACCTATCTAGCAAGCATGAGGTCATTAGTTTGATTCTCAGTACAAAAAAAAAGTTAGAGCCTACAATTATGATATTAATGTGAGAAGGCGATTCCTAAAAGGACTTAAATGAGGACATAACTGGATACTTAGCTATAGAGTTATTTGACTAATAAAATAAAACAATAAAATGCTAGTTCAGACTTATAAGATTGATAAGAAATAAAAATTAATATAACATATTTTTTCTGTAACATACCCATGGAAGAGACTGTAATTAAATATACCAGGTAACTATTGTGACCAAAAGGAAGACTTCCCCAGTGTCCGGCACATGTGGGTTCCTATAAGTGAAAGAGGATATTCTCAAACTTACCTTCACAAACACTAGAAAAAATTATATATCTTAGAAAGATAGTATTTATATTATATAGTAAATGCCATATAACGATGACATTTACATTATAAATATGAAGTAGACCAGGCAGTTTTACGTCTAGAGTTTTGGCTAACTTCCATAGTGTTTTCCATACTAATTGAACTAATTTGCATTCTGACTAACAGTATATAAGGTTTCCTTTCCGCACTTCTCACCAGTGTTTGTTATCATTAATTCCCTGTTGTAGCCATAGTTGTACTTTTGTTTGTGTGTTTGTTGCATTTTCTGCATATGCAATTATGTTGTAGCAGTCACCCTTTACAAGGTCCTATACTTAGCTTCATCTCTCAGTATTCAAATCCTATGTAATTACTCCCTACATTGAATCAGAGCTGTTTTGGGTGATTGTGATCACAGTAATACAAAAGTAATGTATGAATCCAGAATCTGGATTAACTTGCCCCAGCTGCCAGTCAATGGACCATACTTGTCTGTGGCTATTAAAAATTGGGATACACAGAAGGAGGTGAGCCAGCAAGTTATTTCATCTGTACTCACAGCCGCTCCTGGTCACACCTGTTACTTCTGATATCTGCCTCCTGACAGATCAGCAGTGACATTGTATTTTCATAGTGAGTGTACCCTACTGTGACCTGTGCATGTGAGGGATATTAGTGGTGGGCTCCTTCTGAATACCTATTGCCTGATGACTTGGGAGGGTGCTGAGGCAGTAGAAATAAAGTGCAAGTAAATGTTCAGCCCTTGGATCATCTTGAACCCCACACTCACCTCCTGGCCATGAAACAATTACGATCCCTGGTGTCAAGAAGCTTGGGGACTGCTGCTCTAGATCAGAAGATGTCGTAATCTCTGACTGGCTGTCTTCTGAAAACTGAGGAGAGCCTGTTCCTGTACTCTGAGGGCCCTAGAAAGTCTCTATGGAAAGGAACTGAGACTTTCTGCTGACAGTTACCAACCCGCCGCCTTTTTGGTGAGCAGCTTAGGGACTGGATCATCCCAACCCATGCTGAAATAGTTCACGCTGATGTTTGACTGCAAAATGAGACGAATCTAAGCCACCAGCCAATTTTTTTCCATAAATTCCAAAAAAAGAGAAGCAGGAGAACTAATAAGGTTACTGTTGTTTTAAATTTTTGGTATGACAAATTATGTAGCAATCGACAGCTAACGCTTTTTTGCCAGTGATGACGATTCAATTTTTCCTTGAATATTTCATCGAAGGTGGGGTGTAATACAGTGGTAAACCTCCTGCCCAGTATGGTTGGAATTCTGTGCTCACTCCAGTAGCACAAAAATGAATAAATAACTCAGGCATGGTGGCACATGCCTGTAATTCCAGCACTTGGGAGGCTGAGGCAGGAGGATTGTTGTGAGTTCGAGGGTAGCCTGGGCTACAAAGTGAGCTCAAGGCTAGCCTGAACTGAATAGTGAGACCCTGTCTCAAAAAGACAAAAAAAAAAAAAAAAGAATAAATAAGGAAACAAATAAAAGTCATTCATTACTTTTTGTTTCTCTGGCATGATTATGGGGGCTAAAAATTCTTTTATGATGTTGACTCTAAATTGCAATCAGAAAAAATCTTGTCTTGTTCCCAAACACATGAATAAGTCATTTTATCATGAAATATGTTTCTGTAGGTGTAGAGAATAACATTTTATTATATAATGTGGATTTTTATCTATTTCTACTTTTCCATGAGATTTTAAAATAAATACTTTTTGAATTGCGTTTCTTCTACAATCGTTAAAATGACCAATGAATTTTCTTTACAATTACAAAGGCAAATTTCATTAATTATCAAATGTGAAAGTACCTTTGCTACTAAAATAACCCCCACTCAATCATGATGAGTTATCATTTGTATACATTACTGAAATTACGTTTGAAAACTTTCTAGAAATTTTGATTCAGTACATCAGAATAACCGATCGGTGATTTTCCTCTTCAGACATGTCTACATGATATTATCAAGGTTTTCCTGGGAATATAAATTAGCTTGAAAAGTGGGTCCAATTTTGACATTATGTTTCTGGAATATTCAGTCAAATTCACTAAAACTATGTGAGGTTGGGGTTTTTTTTTATAGGTTTTCAATTAAAATTATTCAAGATTGATTTATAGTCAGTGTTTTTTTTCTCTAGCTTATTCTTATTGCTTTAAACTATCTTTATTTTTCTCTTCTTAAAGATATGACATTGACTAAGAATTAGGGTTTAAGAATTTTTTATTTCAACACCAGCAAAAGTTCTAAGACTTAAACAAAAGTAATTTGGAGCAAGTAAGTGCTATTTATGAAGGAAATCTTCTCCTGTTAAAAGTAAAGGTAATTCACATGTATGGTGAAACCAGCTCTATCAGGACCAAATTTCAAGACAGAAGACAAACACTGAATCAGAGACTATAAAAGACAGAGAAATACTGCGAAAGATCCATCATTGTCCTTTTATTGTAAGAGCAAAGAAAATAATATGAGTCATGATATGAATTTGGTAAGAGTCCAGATAGTTAATGGAAAATCCTAGAAGTGAACCCTAATTCATAATTTGGTATTTTCTCTACTGTACCATGTGTTTACAGAAAAGAATTAATTGGCCAAGTAGGAATAACAGATGCGAATACCATAGAAGAGAGATCAGAATTATGGCAAGTGACCACATAGCTACTACACTGGGTGGTCTTCCTAATACTTCTATCCAAATTTCTTGTTAGGAAATTCATGAATGTAAGAAGTTCTATGTATCTGGCCTCATATTCTATTCTTACATTTTTTCAAACTTTATGATGAAAAATATTGACTTTTTATACTTATAAATTTATTTATTTGCATACTATCAAACATTTGAAAAAGGATGACTATGATTTTAACAGTTGCAATTTAGGGAAAAATTAGTAACTAAAAATCTTTCAAATATAATGAAAGCGTATAAAGTACTGTGCTATAAATTTCTATTATTGTATCACAATGAATTCAGCCTATGTATTTTTTATGATCCATTGTGTGTCCATACTCCCATAAGAAAAGAACAGATGACATAATGCAAGGTTTTAAAAAGTAAATAGATATTTGTTGATATTTCTATCATTAATAAGTTGCAGACAACACCAGGTGTGCTATGTGAAGGACTATTGCAAGTTCTCTGAACTGAACTGCCCTCACACTTGCAAATTCTAATGCTGAAACCTTATTCCCCACTTGTAACTGTGTTAAAATTAAGGCCTTTTACGGAGTTTACTAGAATTAAATGATGCAATCAGGGCAGAGCCTTGATTCCGTGGATCTGGAGCCTCTGAGATGACACAGAGGAGTCAATTGCAAGCCAGAAAGCCCTGACCAATAGCTGAGTATGCTGGCATCCTGGTGTGATTTGCATCAACCAAAACTGTGAGAAGATTCTTTTCTGTTGTTTAATGGATTCAGCCTCTGGTATTTTGTGACTATAACCTGAGTGGATTAATACAGTGAACAGCATATTGTGTTTCTTGATGCAGTTGAAATTGTTTCCCTAGACATGTTCTTTGTCAATGATTGTAGTTGCACTCTTAAGTACAAGGCATAACTTGCTTTGTCATTTTGTTTTTTATCAAATTGAGTAGTTTGTCTCATTTAGTAATGGCATGGATAAAAATACTCCAACAAACAAGGGACATAATCATATTAACATTTATATTTTATACATGCTGCCACATACAGACATTGAAATGTACTCTAATGAAAATTAAGTCAAGTTCTTTAGCAGTGAAAGCACTTGCCTCAGAAATAGTAACAGTAAAATAATTAAAGCATAATGATCCAAATAAGTTTTTACAGTATTTTTATTGCACTGACAATTACATTGACAGATTTAAAAGAGTTTTGCAATACAACTGATTTTTTGTCTTAAGGATAATTTATTTTGATGCATATAATTTCCTAGAGTAACTAACATAGGCATAGGTAATTTCACCTCCAAATATTTTATTGCTCTGTATCTCTCATTTATTTTTTCAAGCCATGTGATGACTTATTTGTACTGAAATTTCCTAGTGTTGGGTAAGGATTGATGAGTTTTACCAATTTACCATTTCTCAGGATGTAGAGTGCACAGAAAGTTACAAAAGAGAGTTCCAAGAACAGTATGCATAATTTCTCTGAAAATATTAATACAGAGCACACGTTTAAGCATTTTCTTATGTAACTCAGTTAACTTACTAATCTCATTTATGTCAACCATAAATCTTCCTTAAAACTTAATCACCCTATTCATGTAAATGATTTTCAAAGAAACTTTTTATGTTCAGAAGAAAATTGACAGAGAAAAGATTAATGAAAGGAAAGGTAGCATGTTAATCTGTCCATTCAGTTTCCAGTGCTTGGAAAAAATAGATTCTCAAGGTCTTTGATTTTAATAAACTTTTTATATTCCTAGGAGTTCTGTCTTATAAAAGTATGAAATCAGATAAATGCATTGCCAGAGTTGCTACAGTGAATAGAGTCCAAAAGATTATATACAGATTTGATTCTCAAAAGAGCAGAAGGAGGAGCCACGATTAAGCTCAGTGCCACAACGCCTGCCTGGCAAGCAGGAAGTCCTGAGATCGACTTCCAGTAATGCCTGCCTCCCCCAACAGAGCAGAAGGAAAGAAAAACAACAAATTTAATGTCAATAACGAAAACATACTATATATTTAAGTCAATAAGGGCAAAGATTTAATGGGCACTCTCTTACCAATACCACAGGTTGAAAGATCTGAACTGTCCCCAGGAAATACATTATGTAACTGTTTTAGAAAAAACATTAATGCCTGTACTAAAAAGACTATGATAAGCAATTTATTTTCAGCTCTATGGAATGGTTGGCCTAATGCATTTCACAAGTTACATTGTTGTTCAACTTTTATTTTTATCTTTAGATGGTTTTATTTCCAAAGCAAGACACTTGCTTCACATAAAATCATTATTTAAATTTAATAATTCAAGGGCTAAAAACAAGAGTTCGCTGAAATTGCAAATTTTATTTTTCTAAGAATTGGCACTGAGGAAAGATCTCTAATGCTGAGCCAAGTCACCCTTGGAAAAAACCACTTAGTGCTTGGACCAATTTCAAAATTCACTTCACTTACATATAGTTTAAACTTTATGTTAGTTTTGCACTCCAAGAGCATAATGATTTGTAATAGTAAGGTATTTTTTAATTAAAGTATAAATAGCATTAGAATAGATACTAAACCAGAGGAAGATATAATAGCAAAAACAAAACAGAGAATGAACTATGGGGAGTGTTGTAGTCAGGGGTTGCAAGAAAAACTATTATATGCAGGACACATCATTTATAGTATTATTTATGATACTCACCCAGAGTCAAATACAAAGAAATTTCAGGAAATCTGTCCACACACTGAAGTCTCAAGGAATTCAGCTGAGGGCCTAGATTCCACAGCAGTGTCCTGCATGAGTCCAACTAAAGACCTAGAGCCCATGACATTACCCACCATGAGTCCAGCTGGAGGCCTGGAGCCCACAACAATGACTCATGCAAGTCTGTATCCTGGATCTGCATTGGGAAGGCCCAAAGGTCAGCAGTGGAGGCTCGTAAGTCTATGCCAGTGGGGTGAAGCATCTGTGTCAGCGGGCTGAGGGTTCTGCACTGGAGCCAAGAAGTAATCCTCAAATAAGGACCAGGTCTCCCCCAAAAAGTACCACAGCCATCCTCAGTGACAATGAGGTCCCGAGCTCCTCCAACAATGAGGACAGCCAAGCTCATACCAGGAAGCCAGTGTGCCAAGTCTCTCCTGGAGGCTGAGCAGCACACATCTTCCCCTCTGGAGCCAGGAAGCGAGGCTCAACCTAAGGACCAAAGCTTCCCCAAAGTGAACCACAGCCATTCTCAGCAACAAGGTCCCAAACCCCTCTGGTGATGAGAACAGCCAAGTTCATAGTAGGGAAGAAGCTCCACAAGCTTTTCCAGGAGAACCAACAGCTCCACACGACAACAACGCTTGGGAGAAACCACGATGGTTCTTTTTCCTCTCCAGGTCTCCTTTTATGCTGGCAACAATCCTCACGTGGGCCATCCATGCTCAGTACCATGTGATTCAGTTCAGTTGGTGTTTAAATTGACCACCAATTACCAGTCCACTACAGGGAACACATCAATTTTGGCAATTTTAAACATGCGTGATTATGTATTTTAGTCACACATGAATAGCCTCGGGCCCAGAGCTGGGCTTTGGAGATTAGCATCCTGTCTAGCTGGTTATGACACTGGTATCTCTGAGAGAAGCATGTCTAGAAAGGGCACTTGATCACTATAGTAGGGCTACGCAGAGGAAGACTCATGAATGGGTACTGTAGGAAAAAGTATAAAAATATGATTCCTTGTGGGTGTTTATCAAAATTAAACCTTTTAGGGATCGTGGTTCAGAATTTTAAAAATGATTCAAAAGGGTAAAGAGTGTTAGTTATAGCTCTTTATAAGTGGACCTAAAGTTTCTTCAATGTGTCGAACAAATGAGTCTAAGTGATCACTATATTTACAGACTTTTTTGACAACAATTTCACAACTCCTTTTTAATCAACAAAATGTTGATTACCCACGCAAAATATGTAGGAAGCTTGTAAATCCAGAAGGAGTGTAGGTTGTGCTGTTCTTTTTTAACCTTGTGTATTAAGAGTCAAAATCCTGGGCAATATACAGATTTTAATTGTTTAGTTGATTAAGTATACCTAGGACTTGTTCCTCATTATAGACTAGAAGATATTATTTTTAGTTGATAGGGTCTCAACTTCCAATTGTTTCAACCAAGAAGGATGTTGATTTTTTAAACTAAAAAGGTAACAAAACCTTTATTGTTTGTCAGAAACCACCTTTCATTTCCTATTTGAATATACTTCATTAAGACAATGATGACACATATAACAAATACTGAGAGTATATATGGTGTTTGTATATATAGTATTATTTAGTGTTGTAGTCAGGGTTTGCAAGGAAAGCAATTTAATAACAGACACATAATTTAGAGTATTATTTTATAATAGTCACCAAAGAGTCAAACACAAAAAGTGTAGGAAATCTGTCCACACACTAAAGACCACAAAGAATCCAGCTGAGGGCCTGGACCCTATGGCAATGCCCTGCGTAAGTATAGCTAAAGATTTGGAGCCCATGGCAATGCCCACCATGAGTCCAACTGGAGGCATAGAGCCCATGACAAAGTTTCATGTAAGTCTGTTTCATGTTGGGAAGGCCCAAAGGTCAGTGGTGGAGGCTAGAAAGTCTGTGCCAGCTGAGGGTTCTGCACTGGAGCCAGGAAGCGACACTCAAAGTAAGGATCAGAGGTCTTGGAAAAAGTACCACAGCCATCCTTGGTGACAATGAGTTCCTGAGCTTCTCCAACAATGAGAAACAGCCGAGTTCATATCAGGAAGCCAGCGCGGCAAGCTTTTCCAGGAGATTGAACAGCACAAATCTTCCCCTCTGGAGCCAGGAAGTGATGCTCAAAGTAAGGACCAGAGCTTCCCCAAAGTGAACTGCAGTCATTCTCAGTGACAACAAAGTCCCGAGCTTCTCTGACGATGAGAACAGCCAAGTTCATATCAGGAAATAAGCTAGACAAGCTCCTTCCTGCAGGAGAGCTGATGGCAACAGGAGAACAAACAACACCAAGAGAACCAATGATACTACTTTCTCCTGTTCTCCTTTTTATGTTGGCGACAATCCTCAGGTGGGCCATCGAGATCCAGCACTACACTGATTCAGTTCAGCTGGTTGTTACAAGTTGACCACCAGTTGTCAATTCACCACACTTAGAGTTTAAAACATGTATAAATCATGCATACGTTATGAATATGTAAAAATTTAAGAACTATCATGGAAAATATTTTGAAGCAATTAAAATATATTCATTATCTCTAAATAGGAGGGTAGGATACTATATATGAGAACTGTTACTTCTATCAAAATTGCTTCTATTCTTAAAATAATCTGAAACAAATGTGGTCAAATGTAATTTTGAGTAGCAAAAGTCAATAATGTTATCCTTTATACTTAAATAATTTTAAAGATACAATGGAATGAACTGAAACATGAAAATTCAGACATGTTAGCACTAATGTTCTCTTTCATAATTATTATTATTCTTGAATAACATTACTTTGTAAAATGTAATTGCTATTTTGGTTACTGAACCCATCAATTCTTTGGTAATAATAAAGCTTTAAAAATTTTTATATTTAACTTATCACTCACCATGAGGCTTGGTTCAGTACTTCTATCCACAGCACCAAAGAAACCCCCCCCAAAAAAAAAACAAAAAACAAGCCAGAAAAACAACCCCATAACCAATTCGAACAAACTAAAACAATCTTTTAAATTATATTTCAACTCAACTTCAGTCTCCAACATTTACAATGATTTATAATTGAAAAGACGGTATATGTATATGCATATACTGTATGTACACGTACTGTATATACCATCATCATCAGATATCTTTAAACAGGAAATATTTACCTCTCCTCCAGAAAGTTTCTTATGACCCTTTTCAGCAAATCCTCTGTATGTTGTGTGTG
>RJWT010038526.1:0-12846 GCA_004365215.1 Cuniculus paca | reverse complement strand
GAGTTAAATGTGTTTGTTGGATAAGACATGTTGATGGATCTTGTCTCCTGCGTCACTATACCTATGTTTCTTTTTTTTGGTGAATTGAAGCCATCTACATTATTGGTTATGGCCAACATGCACTGGCCTATCTCTGCCATGCTATTTTCCTGCCATTGGCTGTGTACTTTTCCCCTCCATTCTATTATCTGTCCCACTTGGTGATCCCCCTCTGCCGCTGTTCCTGGAACCATGGTCTTTTTTATCTCTTTCTAAAATGTCCTTCAGTATTCTTTGTACGGTTGGTTTGGCAGTCATGAATTCCTTCAGTTGTTCTTTGTCATGGAAGTATCTTGTTTCTCCATTAATTTTTGAAAGATAGTTTTTCAGGGTACATCAATCTGGGTTGGAAGTTGTTTTCTTTCAGGACTTGAAATATTTCACTCTAAGCTTTTCTTGACTTAATGGTTTGTGTTGAGAAGTCTGCTGTGATTCTGATGGGATTTCCTTTATCGGTGATATGTTTCTTTTCTTGAACAGCTTTTAATATTCTTTTCCTGTGTTGAATTTCTGGGATCTTGATTATTATGTCTGGCTGTAGATTTACTTTGGTTATGGCTAGCTGGAGTTGTATATGCCTCACTTATCTGAATAGCACGTCTTTCTCCCATGTTTGGGAAGTTTTCTGCTAGTAATTCTGTAAATAGAATTTTAATGACTTTTGTGTTGACCCCTGCTTCTTCATTGATACCTATCACTCGTAAATTATTTCACTTTCCATCATCTTGAAGTCATTGAATTGTTATTTCCTGGTTCATTATTTTTAAGAGGTCTTTCCTTTCCCAATCACAAGCTGCACACCAGTCTTCAAGGTCTGAAGGTCTATCTTTAGTTTCTTTCAAGTGATTTTGCCAACTTTCAATGGAGATTTTAATTTCCTGGATATCTCTTTGAATCTGTTTCATGCATTCAAAATCTCTCTTATATTGTTCATTCATGGTTTCCGTCCTTTGCTCCTCTATTTTTTCATCTATATCTTCTTTAGAGAAGCTTAGCAATTCTTTTATTATGTTTTTCATTTCTTCATTTACCTGAGATAGTATTTCTGTTCTAATTTCTTTTATAGCCTCATGGAGTTGTGTCTTTACTTCAGTTGCCATCACTGCAGAAACTTCAGGTGTGTGACTCCCAATCTCTTCCACATTTTCATCTCCTGGACTTGCTCTGCTTGAGTTGAAGTCCAGGGACTGCCTTTTGTTTCTTCATCTTGACATTTTCCTGAGTTCTTCCAAACAAGCAGGTAGTGGGGTTCCACGTTGGCTACAATTTCTCTGGAGTGTCACTGTTTGGTTTTCCTGGCCAGTGCTGGCTACAGGTATCCAATGGTGGCCACTGGGTGCTCTGGTACAGGGCCCACTTCTGTTGTTCCCAGCCCTTGCTGGTTACCTGGGGTGGAAGCATCCCGAGGGCTGCTGGAATGCATGTGGAGCAGGGCCTGCCTCTGCCTTCCCACTGCACTGGTTACCGGCAAGCAGTGTCTCCCTTTGCGTGCTGGAATGCGCACGGAGCAGGGCCTGCCTCTGCCTTCCCACTGCGCTGGTTACCGACAAGCAGTGTCTCCCTTTGCATGCTGGAATGTCACCACAGCTGCTCTTGCTTGCAACCATCATTCACCCAAATGGCACTGCAGGAGTAACTGAGGAAAAACTCTGAGCTGTGGGGACAGTGGGCCCTCAGAGTACACATCCCATCAGGAAGGCAGGCACAGATCCTCCACACCCAGATCCCCCAGCATCCTTTTTCCTTTTCCCACAATTGCAGGAAGCTTTACAGGCAGCCCAAGCCAGGAATAGGAAAGAAGGAAAATTCCTGGTTTCAAAAAGTGGCCCAGGGCCACAGATATAGCTCAGTGACACAATGCCTGCCTGGCAATCTCAAGGCCCTGAGTTCAATTCCCAGTACAAATAAATAATTCAATAAATAAAACAGCCCGACGGCAGCTGCAAGCAGTCCACCCCTGCTCCCTTATGCCTGCCTCTCAGCAGGAGAGACCTATGTCCCTCCAAACTCCCCAAACTGTTACTAGACTCTTAGGTCTGTACATTCAGGTTTGTCTGCTTGAGGTTGACCAAGTTAAAGGTGACCATGTATTTGGCTATTTTATTTTATTTTAAAGAGCAAAAATATAAAACAAAATTTCACAACACAACAATTAGGTGGTAACAATGGTATGTGCATTGTATATTGTTATCTTCAAATCAGTTACTCAGAGTACAAGACATCAGTAATTAATAGTTCAAACAATACTAGCACAAATCTGGTATATAGTAGTATAACTAGCTTTTATTTATGTAGTTTCTTTCCATTTCTCACACTAGTAAAACAATACAGTATTTACACATGTGTGCCTGATTTATTTCACTAATGATTATGGTCTCAAATTGCATACATTTACCTATAAAAGTTTATCATTCTTTATGGCTGAGTAGTACTCCACTGCATAAAAATACCACATCTTTCTTATCCATTCTTCAGTTGATGGGCACCTAAGTTGTTTCCAATATCTGGCTATTACAAATTGTGCTGCTATAAACATGAGTGCACATATATCGCTGTAGTATGATGTTTTTAATTCTTCTGGGAAGATACTCAGAAGGGGAATAACTGAGTTGAATGGGACCTCTAGTCCTAATTTTTTGAGGACTCTCCACACTGATTTCCACAATGACTGCACCCGTCTACACTCTCACCAAGAGTGGAGAAGAGTTCCTTTTTCCCCACAGCCCCTCCAGCATTTGTTATTGGTTATTTTATTTTAAATAAATTATCATTGGAGGATTTCTTAATAATAGCCATTCTTTCCAGGGTGAAGTGGAATCTCAGTGTTGTTTTAATTTGCATCTTTCAAATGGCCAGTGATGGTGAACATTTTTTCATATATTTATTTGCTGTTTGTATTTCTTCACTCTGAAGTGTGTATTCATCCCAGTTGCCCACTTTTGGATTGAGTCTTTAAATTTTGGAGGACTGATTTCTCTGAGTTCTTTATATGTTTTCTATAGTAATCTTTTGACTGAAGAACACTGGCAAACATTTTCTCCCACGTTGTGTTGTCTCTTCACTCTATTGGTGGTTTCTCTTGCTGTGTGAAAGCTTTTTAATAAGATGAAATCCCAGTTGTTGATTCTTTGTGACAGTTCATGTGCAATCAGGGTTTTGTTCATAACATTTTTGCCTACACCTATGTTTTTAAGAGTTCTACCTACTCTATCTTCTGGTAGATTTATTGTTTCTGTTTTAATATTTAGATCTTTGACCCATTCCTAATTTAGTTTAGTGCATGGTGAAAGATATGGGTCCAACTTTAATCTTTGGCATGTGCAGAGCCAGTTTTTCCAGCACCATTTATTAAAAAGGCTTTCTTCCAGTGAATGTGTTTAGCACCTTTGTCAAAGATAAGATGGCTTAGTGTGTCTGGAGTTGTTTATGATCTTCTAATCTGTTCCATTGGTCTTTGGGTCTTTTGTTTCCCTCTGTACCATGCTGTTTTTATCACAGTAGGTTTATAGTATAATTTCAAGTCAGAGATTGTCATACCCCTGTCTTGTCTTTGTTGCCCAGATTTGCCTTTGCTATTCTAGGTCTCTTCTGTTTCCAGATGAATTCTAGGATTGTTTTCTCTAATTCTGTGAGATAAGTTATAGGAAAGTTGATTGGGATTGCATTGCATCTGTATAGCAGTTTTGGAAGAATGGCCATTTTCACAATATTGGTTCTTCTTACCCAAGAGCATGAGATATCTCTCCATTTTCTAATATCTTCTTCAATCTCCTTTTTCAGCGTACCGTAGTTTTCAATATAGAGGTCTTTTACATCCTTCATTAAATTGATTACTAGGTATTTTCATTTTCTTGGGTGCTATTGTGAAAGATGTTGTTTCCCTGATTTTTTTCTCTGTGAGTTTGTTATTCGTGTATAGGAATGCTATTGATTTTTGAATGTTGACTTTGTATCCAGCTGCACTACTTAATTTGCTTATTAAATCTACCAGTTTTTTAGTGGAGATTTTAGAGTCTTCTATATAGAGCATCATGTCATCTGAAAATAACGATAGCTTAACTTCTTCCTTTTCTATCTTTATTCTTTGTATTTCTTTCTCTTATCTAATTGCTCTGGCTAAAGTTTCCAGGACTATGATAAATAAGAGTGGAGACAGTGGACATCCTTGTCTTGTTCCTGATTTTAGAGTAAAAGCTTTCAGTTTTTGTCCATTTAGTATGATAGTGACTGTTGGTTTGTCATAGAAAGTTTTTATCAGATTGAGATAAAGACTATTCTGGTTTTCTGTAGGGTTTTCTTTTTATCCTGAATTGGTGCTGGACTTTGTCAAAAGATTTCTCTTTTTTTGCCTCTATTGAGATGATCATATGATTTTGACCTTGGCTCTGTTAATATAGTGTATTACATTTATTGATTTACATATGTTGAACCATTCCTGCATCCCTGGGATGAATCCCACTTGATCATGGTGTATAACCTTCTTCATGATTTGTTGTATTCTGTTTGCCCGTGTCTTGCTGAGGAATTTTGCATCTATGTTCATTAGAGAGATTGGCCTGTAATTCTCTTTGTTGGTTGGGTCCTTCTTTAGTTTTGGTGTCAGGGCAGTGCTTGCTTCCAGGAATGTATTTGGGAGTACTGCTTCCCTTTAAATTTCATTAAAGAGTTTGAGAAGTAGTGGTGTTAGGTCTTCTCTAAATTTCTTGTAGAATTCAGTAATGAATTCATCAGGGCCAGGGCTTTTCTTTGTTGATATGTTTTCAATTACATCAATTACACTGATTGGTATTGGTTTAGTTAGGATGTTTATATCTTCTTGATTCAGCTTTGGTAATTCATATGTATCTAGGAATCTGTCCATTTCTTCTGTATTTTCCATCTTGTTACAATGCAAGTTTTCAAAGTAGGTATAGATGATATACTGGATTTCTTCAGGGTCTGTTGTGATTTCACCCTTTTCATTTCTAATTGCATGAATTTGAGGTTTTTGTTCCCTTTTGGGGTGAAGTTGACTAGTGGCTTGTGAATTTTTTTTAATCTTTCAAAGAACTAACTCTTTGATTCATTGGTACTTTGTATTTATTTTTAGTCTCCAATGCATTAATTTCTGCTCTGGTCTTTATAATTTACCCCCTTGTATGAGCTTTTGGCTTAGCCTGCTCTTCTCTTTCTAGAAGTTTGAGATTCACCATTAAGTTGTTTATATGCACTTGCTCTGTTTTCCTTATATGGATATTTAGTGCTATAAATTTTCCTTAGGACTGCTTTCACTGTGTCCCATAGGTTATTATATGTTGTATTGTCACTATCATTTATCTGTAAAAACTGTCTAATTTCTTCCTTAATTTCATCTGTGACCCATTTGTTGTTCAGGATGGTGTTATTTAATTTCCATGTGTTTATGAAATTCTTGGGGGGTCCTTTTGCTATGGATTTCCAATTTCATTGCACTGTAGTCTGATAGTATGCATGGGATAATTTTAATTCCTTTGCGTTTGCTTAAATATGTTCTATGAGCCAGTAAATGATCTATTGTGGAGAACATCCCATGTGAGATTGAGAAGAATGTATTCTGAGATTGTGGGGTGGAACACTCTATAGACATCTAGTAAGGGCATTTGTTCAAAAGTTTGATTTAGTTCCAATATTTCATTATTGATTTTTTTGCCTAGTTGATCTGTCTTTTTGTGACAGTGGGGTATTGAGCTCTCCCAATACAACTGTATTAGGGCTTATTTGATTTTTCATGTTCATTAGTAATTGTTTTATATAGCTGTGTGCACTGGTATTTGTTGCATATATATTTATGATTGTTATCTCTTCCTCTTGAATTGTTCCCTTTATGAGGATGTAGTGACCTTCTTTATCTCGTACTCAGTCTTGGCTTCGAATTCACTTTGTCTGCAACTCGAATAGCTACCTCTGCTTTTTTCTGGGTTCCTGTCACATGGAATATTCTCTTCTACCCTTTGACTTTCAGGCTATGAATTTCTTTTTGCAGTAATATGTTTCTTGGCCAGGTCTGGTGGCACATGCCTGTAATCCCAGCACTTGGGAGGCTGAGGCAGGGGGATCGTTGCAAGTTTGAGACCAGCCTGGGCTACAAAGTGAGCTCAAGTCCAGTCTGAATGGCATAATAAGACCCTGTCTCAAAAAGACAAGGGCCGGTTTAGCTCAGTGGCCTAAGTGCCTGCCTGGCAAGCACGAGGTCATGAGTTCAATCCCTGGTGCCGCAAAAAAACAAAACAAAAAAAATGTGTTTCTTGTATGCAGCATATTGTTGGATCTTGCTTTTTTTTTTCTTTTTTCTTTTTTCTTGGTACCAGGGATCGAATTCCTGACCTCGTTCTTGCCAAGCAAGTGCTTATGCTGCTGAGGTAAATCCCTGGCCCTGGATCTTGCTTCTTGATCCACTCTGCCAGTCTGTGTCTTTTGACTGGTGAATGGAGACCATTAACACTGATGGTTATAATTGATATGTATTGAGTTATCCTTGTCATGACTTTTCCTATTTTTGGCTTCCCCTTTCTTTTCCTTTCCTCTAATTGTTTGCCTTGCCTGGTGGATTCCTACTGTTAGGGTTCATGGAGCGGTAGTCCTTATTATCTCTTTCTAGAATGTTCTTCAGAACACTAGAGAGTTGGTTTGGTAGCCATAAATTTCCTCAGATATTCTTTGTCATGGAAGTATCTTATTTCTCCATCAATTTTGAAAGATAGTTTTGTGGGGTGCAACAATCTGGGTTGAAAGTTGTTTTTCTTTAGAACTTGGAGTACTTCACTCCAAGTTCTCCTTGACTTGAGAGTTTGTGCTGAGAAGTCAGCTGTAATTCTGATGGGCTTTCCTTTAGAGGTGATTTATTTCTGTCCTCTAACAGCTTTTAGGAGTCTATTCTTGTGTTAAAGTTCTGGAATCTTGACTGTGATATGCCTGGCTGTAGATTTTTTTGATCATTGCTAATTGGAGTTCTATATGCATCATTTATTTGTATGTCAGATTCTTTTTCTCTACCAGGAAAGTTTTCTGTCATGATGTCTGTAAACATTTTTTTAATGTCATTTGTGGTATATCCTGCTTGTTCATTGACTCCAATTAATCTCAAATTATTCTTCTCTGTCTCATCTAGCAGCTGCAGGATTGATTTCTTATGGCCCCTTGCTATTTTTGAGAAATCTTTCTTTTCCTGGTCACTAACTGCAAGCCTGTTTTCAATATCTGAGATCCTGTCCTCACATTGGCCTAATCTGCTTCAAATACTTTCAGTGGAGTCTTTATTCTCCTGGAGATCTCCTTGAGTCTGCTTTATGGATTCCATTTCTTTCCTATGCTAAGCTTCCATAACTTACTTAAGTTCATCTATTTTTTTGGTTTGTTTATGTCTGCTCTAATGTTGCTAAGCATGATGTGTATTTTGGTAATCTCTGTAATTATTTGAGAGATTATTTCTGATTTCATTTTTTCCAGAGCCTCATTCAATTGCTTTGTTGTTTCCACTTCAGAGAGACCTGATGAGGGGGCTTTTGGATTGTCCCACCTCATTGCTTCCTGGATTTCCCTTTGGTGAACTGAATGTATGAGGTTGCATTTTGCTTAAGGGTCTTCTCATTTTCTTTTCTTTTTTTTTTTTTTTGGTTTTGTTTAATCCTTGAGGTGACGCCTGTAAGTTGCCTATGGTGGGTTGCTTTATTGGTAGTATTTAGGACCCTTAGGTGACGATTACTTCTCTGAGGTATCTACCAGGTATAGCTAGTTTTTGGGTTTTGAGTCTGTTGGAAGATCTTACCTCTTCTGTTTGTTGGTGATGAGAAGTTGTTGCTTGTTTGGCCTAGTCCCTGGTTCTTTGACACTGTGCCACTGTATTTTCTGTGATCATTAGTCCATCTCAGTCATGGAATACCAGGACCAACAGCTGTTTAGAACAATTATGCCAATTTTGGCTATAGTGGTACCAATAGCATAAAACATAGCCTAGAAAATGACACACTGAACTAACCCCTAATTTGCCACTTTTAATCGTATAAACTAGATTTGTGGTTAATTAACAAAATCTAAAACAAACCAGAAAATTGTATGCAGTACACAATGGTATGTCAAATGATATGTCAAGTTAGACCTCAGGGGTTAAAATTTAACATAGTTTAAGGAGAAAATAGAGAGTTGGAAAAAGAGGAAGAGATCAGAGTTAAGGTTGGAAGACCAAGGAGGATCATGCTAACTTTGGGAAACTGGTGTAGAAGACTGGAGGGAAAGTGCGAAGGAAGAGATGAAAAGAACAGAACAGAGCCACAGGGAGGCTAGAGTCCATGTTTACACTTATATAAAAATAAGATAAACAATGAAGGAGATAGAAAGAGAAGATTTTTAAGAAAGAGAAAATAAAAGCTAAAAATCAAAGACAAATGTGAGAGAGAGGAAGAAGACAGAGAAACAAAAAAGTCTACTTCTAGATTTGTCTCTGCTTTCACCAGCAGACAACCTGCAGAGACAGAGTCTGGATCTGTGCTGATATATGCCAGCAAGGCAGCAATAACTTTTTGGCGGGGCAGTGGGTGCGCTCAGTAACACTGCACTTTCTGGTGGGGACCAGTTAGTCACATTTGGCTCACTGTCTTCAGAGCACCTTCTACCGGGCTCAGCCTTGCTGGTAGCCACTAGAGGGAGCCAGCCACAGTTCTGAGTTCTGATCTTAGGCTGTCCATCTCCAAGATGGTTCCAGACCAATTGTTTTCTCCCATGGCAAGAGCAAGACCCCTGCACTCACTGCCAGTCAGTGCAGTCCTTCACTTCTGCTGCTTCCCTCCACGTCTGTTGCTCCCCTCTACTGCCAAGTCTCTCTTCAGAGGCCTCCAGCGTCACCAGCCATCACCATTAAAGTGACTGTGCCTTCACAGGTTCGAACCACTCCTCTCACACAGTGAGTCCAAGAGAGAAGGCACGACAGGCTACCTCCTTTTTCATTGAAGTTTCGCTTTTCACTGTCTCTGGGGCTTTCAATTCACACTTCAGATTCTTCCTGGGTCCAGGGCACCCGCTTTCCTCCTTCTTGTCTTCCTCACATTGCTATGTTCTGGCATCTGGATGGTGACTCAGAGAGGCACTTTCTCTACTGCTTATCATTCTGCCATTTTCCCAGATCATTCTGGATTTCTATTCTTACACTACTGAATTTTACTCTAGACATATTCTCTGATTTTGACTTTATCTTTGTAGGTTAGGCCAAAACGTGCATTTTTGCTCTGATTATTCCACAAAGTGTCCATCTCCCATTCTTTGGACTTGATGGATATGGTACTTTTTACAACAAAAGGAACATTGCAGATAGGCTTAAGTGAGGAAGGACTGAGGTAAGATGATTATCCCACCTTATTTGAGTGAACAAGTGGAGATGTGACAATGCAAGGAGAGGTAGTGATACTTCTTGAAGAAAGTGAAGAAGGGGTCAGCATTGCTGACAGCTTTTGAAACCTAGAATTTTCTGCCCATGGAAAATGAGAATCACAGAGAGGGCTGATAGACTAAAGGAGGCTGAAGGAAGATAAGTCATTGACTGGGTCTCAATGTAATTACCACAGAAGAAACACAGGTGGACTTTAAAAGATATGATAAGTTCTACATATAGTGGGAGGTAAAATGAAGCTGTCTCAGAGTACAAACTATACAGGACATAGGTGTTCCTAAAGACAGGTGTGGTTGGCACACAATCATGGGGAAAGACACTGTCAGTCCCAAGAACAGAATTTCTCATGAAGACCCAGTTTTATGTAGTCAAAACTGACTACCAAATGACAAGGAAGTGATGAAAAAGAGTGGCAAAGGAGAGAGGTTGGCTTGGGAATTCACAGGAGAATATTCCCAGTAGCAGGAGAAATTTAGTAAGTGTTAGAATTATCTGGATTTACTAGGTACTCTCAAATCTACACCACTGTTATAATATACATCTCATATGTGTTTCCAGATAATTAAAACAGTAATACTACAAGGTATCATTTACCGATTTTCATGAGACAAGCATAAGCCTGATTGTCTCTGGTACTACCATATCCTCAGGCTTGGGGAAATTCAGAAACACCATATGCCTGGACACATCAAAGGATTTTCTTTGTTTCATCAATATCTTTCTACACTTTGGGATGAAGTACAAGATATGAAAGTCCAAGTTCATGATGTCAACTTGGGGAGTAGATTTAGCAATCCTGCAGTGAATACTGGGTGGGCCTTGGAACTCTCTGATGTCATCAGTAGGTCACAGAACACTGCTGAGGCCTTAGTGACAACTGGTGTCACACCAACCGTGGTGCCACACTGAGCGTTAGAGAGGACAGCGATCTGGTGAACAGATAGTGTCTTATGTTATTTGTTGTTTGTGGGGATATAAATTTCATTTCTTAATATCATTAACGATTCTCTGAAAGAGACTCAGATAGAATCTCACTTGATATTAGTAACTCTTCAAAGAGTTGAGCTATGAAGCATAAAGAGAAGAAGAAACACCTCAAGAGGAAATTATTACAACGGCCTGGGAAAAAGTCAAAACGTAGAAGAGGTACGATTTAGCATATTCTTGGGGTGTAGGGGAACCAGGATTTGCCTTCCAAAACTGGAAAAGAGTGAGTTTGTAGCTTGTATACAGGGGCAGTGAAAGAAAGATAAAGAAGTGACTGAATGAGCAAAGGAGAGAGATAAATGTGTCTTCCTAAAGGTTCATGTAATCTGGGAGTAAGGAAAGTCCCAGATGACCCAGATTGTGTCCCTGTTCCTTAGAGCTGACTCATTCTGTCCCATACTAATACCTATTTTGTTGTTGTTGTTGTTGTTAAAAATGTGTTTTCTCTCACTTGACTTATTCCTAAGGGCATTATGAAGTAAAGAAAATTTTAAGTTTTTAACAGTAGTTTTTCCCTTGTGAGGAAGAAACTGTGGTTTATAGAAGAGAAGAAAACATTTTCTAAAATGCTAAACATATGTGTGCACGAATGATTATGAAGACATAAATAATTATTTCCTCAGGCATGAAAATATCTAGTTTTGGTTCAGACTATGAAAATGTGTCTGAGAACTTCTTTGTGAAATGTGAGAAACACAGATGCACACAAACATATGTACACACATACTATTTAACCATGAATTATGAATTATTAATTATGAATTAAAGAGAGAAGATTTGGCTCTGTGGAAAAACTGTAAACTAATAGTTGTGTTATGTTGGAGAGTAACAATAAACAAACAGCTTTTGTGAGGGAAGACCCTTGTTCAGTGGCGAGAAGGGCAGATTGGAGCCAAATCCAACATTCTGAAGAGTGGGTCACATTTGGGGGGGTGCTTTTTGAGACAGGGTCTTGCCATGCAGTTCAGGTTGCCCTTGAGCTTACTTTGGAGCCCAGGCTGGTCTTGAACTTGCAACAATCCTCCTGTCTCAGCCTGCCAAGTGCTGGGATTACAGGCACGTGCCACCATGGCCAACTTGAGCAGGTCACATTTCTGACAACAGTCTGATACTTCCAACAGATTTTCAGGTTTGTGTATTTTATGATGGTCTTTCATATAGAGATGCCTGAGAGTGATCTTGTCTTTATTTCACCTTTGATTAAATCAGCATATAGTAAAACATCTCAGTTGTAAAGCATAAAATATGCAAAGCACATCCTCACACTTATTCATTGGCACACAAAATATAAAAAACAAAATACAAAAATAGACCAAGACACAACAAATACTATCATCTAACATAATCATTCAATAACTATGTACAAAGTCTAATTATTTGCCTCCCCGTAACATCTAACAACCTGACTTCATCAGAAGAGACCAAGTTCTAGTTACTACTGCACAAATAATCTATGGCTTGCTTATGTATGCACACAGTGAATGTGCAGGTCAACTGGACAGCTGTCCTCCATCAACTAACTCATGGGCTGGAGCTGAAGAAAAAAATGTTAATATTAACATTAACAACATTAAAAAATATTAATAACATTAACATTAACATGTAGCTTTCACAGAGACCCACACAGACTCATGTAGCTTATCAACATCTCAGGCAAGTGGAAAAGGAAAGACCATGGACAGATACAGAGCTGTCGATGGCCACAGAAGTGGTATTTGTCACTTTACATTTTACTTTGCAGAAAATGTAATCACAAGATTAGACCTAACTACAATGGTCTGTCCAAGTTGCAAGTTGGAAGCAAGCAGTCTCTCCACCAATGACACATTGCACAGATGTAATGATCTGTAATAAGTACTGACAGAATAAACGTTGCTCTACATTTAAAATGTTACTAATAGGATTCATACCGTTTACCCTTGAGAATGGAGGGAATGTATAGTCAGTGAACATGTCAAATTGTAGACTCATGATTTGCTTAGCATTGGATAAATACACATAAACACCAAATTTGAACTGTGTCTCTCAACTTTTCTTTCATTTCTCAGGAAAACTGGATTTCCAAGATGTTCGGCGAAGCAGGGCCAAGGTACTGGCCCCAACTCAAGACCACCAAGTGGCAGATACTTCTTCCTCTGCCTCGGAGGACTTCCCCTATGGAAGCAAATTCCTGGATGCAGGTACGGAGGCACTACTGCACAGGGTGCAGAAGGGAAGGTAGGGCCTAGGCATCTCCCAGAATTGAGATGAGTGCTTCTGAACATCGGTTGATACAAGGCTGCTCAGTCAGGAAAAAACTGAAAATAATCAACCGTGGAAACAAAAAATGTCAAAGGGAGAACACATGAGAGAACTGAAGAAGCCCAAGATCATTGTAAGATTGGGTTCTGCTTGGGAAATTATGGGAGAGGAACAGAAAGAGC